>SKCR01025192.1:0-264692 GCA_019454045.1 Zanthoxylum bungeanum
AAATAATTAAAACATTTCAAACATGTCACAAATTAAAATAATATCCTTCCTAAATTAAATAAATCAAATAAAATCTAAATAATCACCTATTAAAATAACAAATCCACTTACCTAAACAAAACAAATCAAATAAATCTATTCCTAATTTAAGCAAATCTTGTCCCTAATTAAATATATTTTTCCTTGTGTGACACTAATTAAATGGCATCTCTTTAATACACAGATCTCATTCAAATTCAAACAAGAAAACCCTAACCTTTGCTTATAAAAGAAACTCAAATCCAACCCTTAGGACCGCTAGCTCATTCACACAAAAAAAAAACTCCTAGCATTCACGCCCAATACAAGAAAATACATCAAAAAACTCCCTTCTCCTCTCTAATCTCTCTCACGCCCAAGACTCCTCCACACGAACCCACAGCCTTCACGCCTTCACACATCAACACATACCCTCCCCCTCATCAACTGCCCATTCACGCCCATCACAAACGACACCCCACAATGCCGAGAACTACAGCCCACATATAAACCCTAATAACGCCAAAACTTGCCCCTTCACGTAATACACATGCACCCGACCGAATAAAGACATGCAGCCCTTCACGTAAGCCATTTGCTTCACGCCCTTCACCGCCTACGAACCAGCCCTTAAAACACGCAACCAGCCTCATTAACCCCCTGCTCACTGCCGACTACAACAACCCCACGAACCCTTCCAAAACTGCCCTAAAACTGCCCAAAAATAGTCCCCAAAACAGTCCTCAAATCTCTGAAAACAGTCCCCAAACAGTGAACAAATCACCCTAAAACAGTCCAGAAAACTGCATTCCAAAACAGCAGCAAAATGGAGTGAAAACAGTAGCTCGAGCAGTGAAACAGCGAGGAGAGACGTGGACCAGCGAACCAGAAAAGTTACGGAGTGTTAGCCCTTTCGACGGCCTTGTAACGCGCTTCCGAGAGTCGACATAAAAGGTTAGACCTGAGGGCACTTCCATTATTCACTTTTATTCATCTCTTAATTGTATTATTTATTGTTTCCGCATGAGAGTCGTTTGTTGATGCATGTTGTGGCCCTTGAATGAATGGAAAATGTGTCGTCTCCTGTGGTATATAGGATGGAAACCCAGACGTAAATTCTGTAGCCGAATCCGAATGGACGGTAGTGCGATCTGTACTTGGGATACAACTCCACGTACCACTTGAGCAAACGACACATATTTCGCTTTGTTTTATCTTGTTTGTTTATTATCCGCATTTTATATTCCACCATTTAATTTATGTACGATTATTTGTTTGTATTGATGATGTGATGCGCATGGGCTTAGTATGTTGGTCTAAAGGTTCTCTATTTGAGGGAAGAAAAAGTCTAAAAGACTACCTTTACGACAATATTTTTCAGCGCCGGACAAAGTGTGTTTGATTGAATGTGATATATGTTTAATCGAATATGCGAAGTCCTATATTTAGGGGTGTGCATCGGTCGGTTCGGTCGGTTAATCCTTGAATTTTTAACCGTAATCGAAATTTTCGGTTAAATAAAAGTGTGACCGATTTAACCAATTTATGACACATAACCATTAACCAATTAACCATTATATTTCGGTCGGTGATGGTTAATTCGGTTATTAACCAATCCAATAAATTAAAATTTAATATTTTTTTATAATTTTTAATTAGTAAAATTATATATGATGTAGGTCAGTTCTACCGATTTTTTCAGAATGTTTCAACCAGTCGAACCACTGACGCATTAAATTTTTTGGATCACTAATTTGATCACATATCCGATTCTAAAAAGACCGATTCTAACTAACATTTGATTAAATATATCTAATTTAATTACATGCTAGAGAAATATTTTTTAAACCCTCGATGATTGTCACGGCCTCATATTTCCTTCCAAACCCGCCATGTTAGAAATTTTAAGGGTCACGAATCCACCACGATGCAAAATCTACACATTTGAAATTTTATGTATTTTTACCTTTAAATTCTTGAGAGAAATTAAAAAGAGTCAAAACTAAGCTGTTAATGCAGCTTGTCATTTGAATTTTATCAATTTTATTTTCGGGTAGTATTATCAAATCAATATAATTACAACCAATTGAGAGTTTACATGCACACTATCTTAACTCTAAAAAATTAAAGAATTCGCACGCGTTAATATATATATATATATATATATATGGTTTAATTTCGGTTAATCGGTCGGTTCGGTTATACGAATCTCATAACCGTAACCGAACCGAATAACCGAAAAAGTTAAAAATTTTAACCGCAATAACCTATTTAATCGAATTAACCGAACCGTAATAAAAAAATGGGTCGGAACGGTTCGGTTAATCGGTTAAAACCGATTAATGTACACATTGACCTATATTGTTGTCTTCATTTTTATGCATTGTAATGTAATGCGCATGAGCTAACTAGGGTGGATTAAAGGTCCTCTATTCGAGGGAAAATGCCTAAAGGCTACCTTTACCACGATGTTTTGCCGCGTCTCTTGTTATGTCATTGACCTTTTGCATATCATTGTTCTATTTACGCATGTATTGCATTCTAGTACGCATGGGCTAACTAGGGTGGATTAAAGGTCCTCTATTCGAGGGAAAATGCCTAAAGGCTACCTTTACCACGATGTTCTGTCGCGCAGGACGAGGTATACTCGATTGAATGGGAATGAGTTTAATCGGGCACACGGGGTCATACATTGTGCATCTGTGTATGTGTTTGCGTCGTCTATCATGCATCAGCTCATGTCTCATTCGAACGCGTTCTCGAACGCTATACGAACGTGAACCTTCTGTTTCCCGTTCGAACGTGTTTACGAAAACTACTCGAACGCACATGAATTTTGTTTCATCGGGTCTTGTCCCGTTCGAACGCGTTCTCAAACGCTATACAAACGCGAACCTTTTGTTTACCGTTCGAACGCGTTTACGAAAGCTACTCGAACGCGCATGCGTTTTGTTTCATCAGGTCAACGCGTTATCAAACGCTATACAAACGCGAACCTTCTGTTTACCGTTCGAACGCGTTTACGAACGCTACATGAACGCACATACACTGAACTGAGTCCTTTTCATCACATTTCATGCATGATTGCTTCTTGGGTGATTTCTCTTGTATTATGTAATTAACCATGTCATTCCATTATTGACACTTTTACTGTTATCGTCCATTTGTATTCCCGCATTCATCTATTTGATGTGTTCGCAAGATTGTGTTCAAGCATGATTAGGTCGTTAGGATGTTACTTGTTTCTCAAGCATGATTTAGCCATTAGTATGTTATTTCTCTATGCATGATCTTGTTATCCCCTTTCCCAATAGGTGTTTCTTTATGTTTATGCTTAGGTTGTTATTTATCTTTCGTATTTGATGATTCAACATGTTTATGAGATTGTTGTGTGATATCGTATGTTCGCCGTTATGATGATTACTTTCATGCATGTGAACTTAGAAGTAAAATATTCTTGGAAATATGTTGCGTAGATTCGATTAAATTATTGCACAAATCATTTCATTACAAGTGGCATAAGTAAGGGACCATTCCGAACCCAACGGTTTGAGGTCTTCCCTTGTGAGGGGTGAGTGCGGCCTTAAATCATTTTCCCGGTTCACATCGGGTGGCGACTCCATGTTATTTCTCCGGTTTAGTCCCCCGCGGGCTACTCCGTACTCCCAACCGGGCCGCGAGCCCGGAACAGCGTCGTCCAACATCTGTGTCCTACACCTATGGATGAATTTATGTTTAAGATGGTATTGGTAATGATGTTCATAGTCAGAAAGTCAGAGGCTTAGGGGGATAGGTCAGCCTATTCCCATCTCCTGAAGGGGATGTTACGATAATAGGTTTCTAATTTTAATAGTTTATCATTCTAATTTTATAATTTAAAAATACCAAATTACAATATTAATGAATTAAATAAATAGGTTTCTTATTTTAAGATGAGATTATATTTTTATATTGTAATATGATACTTATTTTAATTTTACAATTTAATAATATATATTTTTTTAAAGATATTTTAATTTTATAATTTAATAATAAATATGAGATTCTATTTTTATATTATAATATATTTTTTATTCTAATAATTTTTTATTTTAATTTTATAAATTAATAAAAAAAATTAATGATATAGATTATGTACCACATATATATATATATTTTAATTTTAATGATAGATTATAATATGATTTCTTATTGTAATATATTTCTTATTTGAATAGTTTATCATTTTAATTTTTAAAAATAATAAATTATAATATTAATTTATTAAAGTAATATGTTTCTTATTTTATTAGGAGATTATATTTTTATATTGTAATAGGTTTCTTATTTTAATAATTTATTATTTTAATTTTATAATTTAAGAATACAATATAATTTTAGGGATATTTTAATTTTATAATTTAATTAAAATTAATAATTGTAGAAATTATATATCATATGGTGTAATGAGAAAGTTTTAAAATGTTAATTTATATATATACTCACATATATTTATATTTATATATCCGGATTATTTGTGAAATTATTCAAAAAATTATCGGATATTATAATATATTTTCTTGTTATAGTAAGGTTTTTATTTTTAGATTTATTAATTTAATTTTATAATTTAGTAGTATTTCTTATTTTCATAGGTACTGTAATATGTTTTCTTATTATAATATAGTTCTTATAAATTTATAATATACATTTTTTTGTAATTTTTTTTTTATTTAATAGATTTATTAAGTTAATTTAATAGTATTTTTTATTTTAATAGGATAGTATAATATTTTTTTTGTTATAATAAGGTTCTTATTTTTAGATTTATTAATTTAATTGTATTTCTTATTTTAATAAGATAGTATAATATGTTTTTTTTTTTATTATAATAGAGTTCTTATAAAATTATAATATGTATTTTTATTGTAATAGGTTTTTATTTGATAGATTTATTAATTTAATTTTATAATTTAATAGTGAATCACCATGTGACGCGATGAGAAGACTTAAAAATATTTTAACTTATATATATATATATTATAATTAAATAAAATTATTAGAATCAGTCTTTATCATAACTACGGTGATATGTATTTATATAATTAAAAAAAAAAAAAATTTCTAATATGCATCAAAAATTATAGGGGCACACTGTCAAAGTACCACCTTATGCCCAAACAACATGTTTGAGAATATTTATTGAATATTGAAATGTTATATCACCACTACGTCTAATTAATTGACTAACTAAAACCAGTAATTATAATATCTTTAACATTCAACTTCAAATAAACAAAAAAAAAAAAAAAAAATTGTTCGTTCTTACGAATTCGGTATTAAATTGAATAATTTTCTTTATTTTTTTTATAATTATAATTGATAATTATTAGAAAATAATTTAACTATAACTTAATATAAGTAATATTTCTATTAAAACACCCCTAATAAAAAGATTATAAAAATCTTAGTAAGTACCGAATCTAAATTCATTTCTTACCGGCAACCCCTCGGATTTTTGTTGGTTTTGGACTTTTGGTAACATCCAAAACTCATGATGTCACTACTGTATATTTTGCGACCACAAACATGAAACATTTATAAAATCAATCTATTTTCGTTTTTTTATTAAAAAAAACTTTGATAAGGATGAGAAACCTAGAACCTGGATCGAGTTTTTTTTTTATAATTATCAATTATAATCTATAAAAATAATTTGAAATAAAATTCAGCGCAATATGAAATTTAAATCTAGAAACCTCACACAATAAAACACTAAAATTTATCTTCAATTACTACTCAAATTCGAATGATTATAGTCACAAAACTCATTCACGGCCAGCCAAATTATATCGATAAACAACGAAAATGAAATAATCATAGTTAATGGAATATAATAAACCCCACGAGCAATCAAAACAAAGTACGTACGTTAATTTTATAATTATAATGAACCTTTGGCTGTAAAGCAAACAGCAGACGACTTGACAAAAGCTGTGCCATGGTTTGGTATCTGTAATTTTCGTTCGATGAAAGACACAAGAATATCTAAACCTCATCAAATCTTGAGAACGAATTATGCCTAAAATTCCTAATTCTTTCTTTGTAATTTCCTCCTTTCATCAAACTTTAACTTGAAATTTTTTTTTATACAACAATTATCATAATAAAGTGAAATATCCTCATATTTTAAAATTGAACGAAATCTTCTACATATTTTATGATGAAAATAAAAATATTTGTAATAAAATCCCTATCGGAGTTATACTTGGTTTCACCAGTTTTGCTATTTTTCCCTGTAGTAATGATATACATACTTAAAGTTTCTACAACCCTCCTGTAGCTACAGTGAGCTACAATAATTCAATATAGCTACCGTGAGAGGAATGTAGATACTTAAATTTTTATCATTTTTGTTTTCCTAACAGCAAACAACAATATTAGAACTCAAAATTTACATGCGAATTAAGAAAATTAAATAAACAGTCAAATAATTATAAAAATTTAAAGGAAAAAATGCCCTATTTTTTCTTTTAAAAAACATATGGATTCAAATTTAAGTTCAGTATGAACCTGAAGAGGGAGGGTAGTGACTGTAATGTGACCACGGCGGCGGTGGCACCGTAAAATCTGACCCACTAGACTGAGATTGATTTAGCGGCGGCCGGGAAAATCCAAGCTGCTGGTCACCAAAAAGCAGGGGAAATGAAGCAGAGGATGATGAAATTGAAGAAGCAGCAGCAGAAGAAGATGGCCCAAATGAAGAAGATGATAGCAATGGCAACTGCATTGAAGCCATTTGAGTTTGAGCTTGAGCTTGAAACATTTGCTCAATCAAGCCAGTGGTAGGTTGATTATGCAACAATTGTGAATAGTCAAAGTAATCTTGGTACCGATGTGACGTAAAAAATTGTGGCATTGTTGCCGTTTGTTGCTGCTGCTGAAAATTTGTTGTTACTGTTGCAAGATTTGGTGTTTGTCTAGTGGGAAAATTTTGCAACACTTGTTGTTGTGGAATGAGGCTAACATTTTCTGGGAAATTGAGTTTGGCTCTGTTGCCTCTGAATCTCAACGCGGCTTCATCATAAGCTCTTGCTGCAGCTTCTGCAGTATCGAATGTGCCAAGCCAAACTCTTGCTGCTTTATGCGGGTCTCGAATTTCAGCTGCCCATTTGCCCCACGGCCTCTGCCTCACTCCTCTATATCTTCTCCTCCGCTCCTCGCCGCCGCTTTCCGTTGATGGGGTTGTTGAGATTCCGGCGGTTGTCGCTGGAGCTGCATCAGTAGTGCCTGTGGGATCTTCTGTTACTGTAAATATGAAGATGGATATAAGAATATGGAATGGATTAAGTACATGAAGCCAAGTAATATTAATTTAATTATTTACATGCATAAATAGATAATTTTATGTTAATTTTTTTAGTATTTGAAAAAGGGTATTTCATGGAATAGTTATTCATTTAGAATTTTCAATTCTTGAATCTTTAAATTTTATGAGGAAATTAATTTGTAGTTTGTTGAATATGCTTTAATTACTTTGAGCATCAAAGTATGGTGTAATTCAAAAAGGAAAAACAAATGAAGTATATTATGAAATTTAATCAATTAAAAGTAGGTAATTACTTAATTACCAGTAATTGCACCAGATGATGAAGAAGAGTCAGTGAAATTACCAAACCCTCTATAACCCTAGGCAAAGAATCATCTACTTGAGCAGCTTCTGCTTCTTCTCGCCCTCTCTTTTGTCCAATCCAAAGGCCAGAAGCAGAAGCAGAAGCTGAATAAGCATAAGCAGAAGCAGAAGCAGAAGCAGAAACTGGAGAAGCAGAAGCAGAATATTCCACATGGGTAGCAGCTTTTTCACCAGAAACAACTCTTGTAAGAGCTGAAACCATAGCTGACATATCTCTTGCTTCATTGTAACCCAGCTGCAACATAGATGAAACTGATGGTTCCATTTCATTTCTTGCTTCTTGAAAATTATGTGACAATTGTGATTCTATTGAAGCTTGCCTGTAGCTCTGATCATCTTTTGGAACTTGTCCCTCATCGCCGCCGCTGCCGGACGGAAACCTGCTGCCCTCAGCTGTTCGTCTTTGATTAGCCACCTTGAATATGCACATGTAATAACCCCTTTCAAAAAAAAAAAAAATTTGTTACAACAATTTGGCCAAAATAATCACATGGGTTATTTGGTCCTTTGATCTTATTTATAAATTTCACCTCGTCAAAATTTTTGTTTCAGCTCTATGCAAAGTTGAATTAATAGCTCTTCATCTCCATTTCACATACGTACAACCTTTCAGTTGATACTTATCATAATCATAAAAGGAAAAAAAAATATTTATTATTATTTTTTTATTTTATAAAAAGATTTTTGTCTGGGAATTTGAACAAATTTATTTATTTTATTAAATGATGCTCAAAAACATGTTACCAAAGGCATGTTCATGTTCACAAATCACACTTCACACCAGAAATTTTAGAAATCGGTGTTTGTTTTTAAAGGAGTGAGAGAGCATGTTTGAATTGAATTCTATTACCGACATGTATTTCGGCTAATTGGGCTTTTGATCAATTTATTTTTAGCCCATATACAAGCAATTTGATTGTAATTATTTAAGTTTTATGCTCTTGGAACAGTTTTTGGGACTCCCATACTATGTTTCTCTCTCTGTTTCTTCTTTTGAAGTGATGAGGATTTTGGAACATTCTTTGTGCTTTTTTTGTTATATTGGATATATTTAATTTTTTAATGATCATTTCAATTTTATTTTCTACATAATAACCAAGTTGTCACCAGCATCAATCATCAGCGAAGCTTCTGTGCTGAAAATTATGTTAATTGTTTCTGTCTACGGGGTTGCTCCTCTTGACCAGTGAATGAGAAGAGAGCTGATCTACAAGTGTTTTAACCAGAGAGCTCTTCAGCTTTCCTCAAAATAGCATCACCAGAAAAGTTGGCCGGGTCCGGTTTGGCTGCCGACAAGCATCAGAAGAACCTAAGTTGTGCTGCTTGTGCGTGGATAGAACTGGAGGTTTTCTCCGCCAAAACTGGTAATTGGAAACGAAACAGATCTATCAATCTGTTTTTGCCTCTTCCTCCGAAAGATCATAAACCATAGATCTAACTGTCAAATTGGAAAAATTAGGCGCTATTGTATTCATAGTTCACACCTTGGAGATGACTCAAACCATTGACATCCATCACAGGCCTTTCCAGACCACCACTGATTTTACCACACAGGTTTACAACTTTCATCGTATTGTGCTCTCTAAAGAGCAACTTGGCGCTATCCTCAGGCAAGTACTTGATCACTTGCTTCTCTACAATGTTCAAAACCATCACTGTAAACTGATTAAATTGCCTTGTGTATCAGAGGACTCATATCGTCAAACGGCAGCTGAGTGTCCAGGGATGCCTGTGGGAAGCTGAAGCCGAGTTCATTACAGTTACACTGATCTTGATGGAGTTCATGCATGTCTGGTATCTTCTTGACGAACAAGACCTTGATTGATTACTTGAAGTACATTAATCATGAAAAATTCAGGTGGGCATTATTAACAGATAGTCTTGATAACCGGACATTGAAAAGGAAATTTCCAAAAATTTTCCAGCATGGGAATGAGTTACAATGAGGATTCTCAGACGCTGCACACGCGGCTTCCGGGAATTGTCATTTCTTATAACACGGAATGAGCAACTTTCCCAGCAAGGATTTCAATCACCACTAATTCCTCCATTTGCAGCTCTAAATTTTCTCTTTCCCTGGATGTATAAAGTAAGCTAACTTGGGAGATGAAAAATAAAGTAATGACGCACAACTAATTTCCTATTTAATGGCAGCAGTTAAAATTTTTGAAAAAAAATGAAAGAATGTACTGCTCTATTATTTCTCAAAATGGAAAAATCTACAAGCAACATAAATTAAAAGGATTCCTAACCTCCAAACTACGAAAACATGGCTACTATAGACAATGAGAGAGCGCTCACTGTAACTAATGTGCCTGAAAATTTCACTGGCGAAAAAGCCACTTTTTTGTTTCCTAGTGTCTCCTAGAATAGCACACAACTGGCAGAGCAGGCATCCAGCAGATTTTGCAACCTAAACCATAATCTATACCTCAAAGACTAGGCTCAGGCAGCTGCCTGGATTGGCCCTTCATATCTGAAACCCCGACCACGTCCACGGCCTCTGAACCTGCCTTGTCCGCGGCCTCGCCCTGCAGGTTTCAAGTAGTTAAAGTAGAAGAAATCATAATCTAAAATGAGTATATATCAACTGAACTAAGATTGTAAAATGTTGTGCAATGGTCCACCATGAATTTGCTGCAATTTAACTCACTAGTGCTAAATCCAATGCCAAAACAAGTGATGGAAACCCGCAGGATATCTAAAGAAGAATTTTTCTTTATTTGCATTAGGCATTTGTATAGCCATGGAACTACTAAACGATTACAATTAATAGACTACATATTTAAAGGGCAAAATGAAATAAATTAAATACATAACACACAAGGAGGAAAACTTGCCAAAAATTCCCATAAACTATTATCAAAACCCAAAGAAACACTATGGATTCACCTTATATATACACAATTGATCGTACCATCATACAAATATTAGTCACAATATGTGGGCTTTGGGGATGATTCACTGTGTACGTAAACAAGCAGACTTACCCATGTTTTTTTTTTTTTTTACAAGAGTGTTTCCGTGACTCGAACTTGTGACTTTCAGGTCACAATGAAGTAACTTTACCATTACACCCAGACTCATGAAAAATAATTTGTTTTGGTACATGTATTTATGAAAAATAACTTTACAATAAAAGAGTGAAAATTTACCGCGGCCTTCAGCAGGAGCAAAACCTCTCCCATAGTCATTATAACCACCTGATTCTTGTTGCATATATCCACCACCATAGCCTCTTTCACGCCCACGAAAACCACCACGGTTTCTTCCACGCCCTCGACCTCTGCCACCAAACCGATGCCCACCATCTCCATTGTACTCTACCACTCCGTTATCATTCACTATCACAAACAAGGCCAAATGATCATAATTATCATTTCATCATGCTATTAAAGTAAAAGCTTGTAAACTGCAAAAATAAGCAAATAGGTGGACGGAATTGTGGCAGGCAAAACAAAGAGGTATTAGCGAATTCAGATAAATATTTCTAATACAAGGTTGGAATCCGTCTTGGCAAACTACCAGTGCTATTGATTACAAGCAGACTCAATTACAGCTAACAAGGGCTCTACACGCTACAAGCAAAATATTCCACTTTCCATCCATAGAAAAAAGAGGAAAAAAAGAACAGGAACATTTAAAACCAAACTGGAAAAAATGTGAAAATGCTCATGCACAAAGACAAGTAATGAAAAAAAATAATATTCAGCAAACCATATATTGGTGGTTCCAAAAGTTTCATTGTTCTTCTAAACGTTTCCCTTCTATGCAATTAATTAAATTCTCAATTAGTTTTTTTCTGCAAAATTTTTATCAAAGGTTTTTGTTATAAAACATTTAGTACACTTCATTTTCTAACCAAAAACCTTCCATTTCATTGAATCTGCAATTCATTTAATCTTAAAAGCTATCTACGACTTCAATTTAGCGTGACAACTTTCGGCAACAATTGTCTTCACTTATAGAAGCTCTTAAATTCAAAAAACCATCGAGGATGCTTACCCTATATTACAGCTTTAAAACATTAGTTACATGACCAATATACAAAAAATACCACACCCAAAGATGGAAGAAAGCATCTTTGTACAATGTTCAAAAGTACTCGGTAAAAAAACAAGGCCAGAAACAACTAAAATCTGTGCAACCCACGACTCAAGAATTATATAATCACTTCCAACTGACCCTCCCAGATCAGGAAAAAAATAAAATCAAAAAACTAACTCATTGGCATATTGTAGCAGAGCAGTTCATTTTACCTCCACTTCTAGCCCTTCCTCGACCGCCCCGTCCTCCATGCATGCCGGAAGAGCCCTCTACATCCACAAAAGTAAAGTCATATCCATCAATAAGTCAAGTGTGTGACTTATTTGAAAATATACTGCCAAGTTATGTTTGATAATCACTTATTTTGTCAGTGTAGTGGGTACAAAAGAACAACTACAACTCAAATCGACTATGTTTGATATAAACAATTTGAAAACTCAAACATAATTTGGAGTAGATTCTCAAATATGTGATTATTCGAGAATCCACCACAATCCCAAACAAGAATTGAATCAATAACCAAAAATTGATGCTCTTACCTCCATCATAATCATTTTCAACCCATGGTTTCACTTGATCAGCTGGAATAGGAGGTTGATACCTGCAAAAGTAAAATAATTCAGTTGAATTGAAAAACTGAACAAATAATTTTTTTTTTTTTTTTTTTTTTTTTTTTTTTTTTTAAAGTGAATTACAGACAGCAAAATCACCCACAAAAAATTATCCATGAAGTGGCAAAACTTAGTCTTTTGCTAAAGATTGTGAATTTACAAATACGACCAGCTAAACATACAGATTCACTATTGAAGGTAATTGCAATCCTTCAGCACATTGATGAAAACAAAGAAACCCATTGAGATCATAGAAAAAGGCCTGATCTTGCAAATATGTAGGTGACTATCATTTACATCCAAATCTACTACAATCCATTAAATTGTCTATTTTTCAAATACATAAGCAGTTCTGTCAGAGAAAACAATGAAAATAATAATTAGTGTTTGTTAGATTCATTTTTAACTCCAACATACCCGGTGGAAGATGCGTCCAGCTCCTTCTTGGACAACGTAACAGCTATGACAGATACATGACGAGTAGTTTCCAAGCTGCATGAACGAAAAGTACATAAGCAAAATAACCATCAACACAACACAAAGCAGTATAAACTAATCATGCACAATAAAGAAAACTAAAATTCTTACGGCAGAAGCCCCTCTTCTAGCGGCTCCCACGTGTCTGTTATATCCGTAGAACCAATTGCCGTGTTCTGATGAAGACCCACAATCCTTCTCTGAAAAATAAAACAAATTACAGCGCTCATACTATTGACTCAAACACAGACAAATCACAATCAACTGTGCTATTAAAATTACATGGAAGCTGCACGACAGTTACGAACATACTATAAATTAGGGAACGAGCTAGGAACCCACCTTAATCAATTCAGCAATCATCACAGTCTTGTTAATGGCTCTCCCCATAGCTTTGAGAGAAATTTCATTAGAACCTTTATCCTGTTAAAATTTCAATAAGTGATTAATTAAATCAATCAAATCAATTTATTCAAACTCAATAACAAATGTATAGTATCTCACATTATTCATCAATTAGAAAAGCAAAAAAATAAAATAAAATAAAATAAATGAAGAGACCTGAAGAAGAGTGGTGGCGTAAGTAATGTAGTTTCTCATTCTTCCTTGAGTCGTAATGCGAATCTCATTCTCGTTTATCGGAGTTTCTGCTTTCGGCTTCTCCACTCTCTGGTAACGATCCATTTCTCCTTATTCTGCTGTTTTTGTTATTTCAATTTCACGCAACAAAATCACAAAACGAAAGTTTCAGGTTTTATGCTTCAAGCTAAAAGATCTAAAACCTAGGGTTTTAGCGGTACGGTGTCGTTTTAGATCGAGTGTGTCGACTAAAAAAAACCCTAATTGATGCTTAAACAAAACAAGAGCGACAAAAAATCAAAAATTGAAAAGTTGAAAATCTTTTAAAGCGGTCATAGCGGCTAGGAGACCGCCTGATTCAACTGAGGTGGTGAGATTGCTTTGGATGATGACGACGTGGCATATCTACGTGTCAATTATGCATGTACTTCAACATTTTGTTGGGCCCACACCAACAAGTATGATTGCTTTATTTTTAGCCTAGGGTTTTAATGGTGATTGAAGAATTGACACGTGTATAAAAGGGCGGAGTGACTGGTCCTTTTTGCGGTTAGATTAGAATAAAGAAAAATAATATAGGTACATGAGACATCACATAAAGAGTAAAAATAAAAAATAATTTTATTCTCTAGTGAGATTTTTATTTTTATTTTTTGTTTATGTGCTTAATTATTCAAGTATATCATTACTCTCCTTCCGAAATTTCTCGTGTTTAAGAATTAGGGTATCCCATCTCTAAAAAATCCGTCTTCCATTTTTATTTGATTTTTTAATCAAAATAAAAAATTACCTCAAATATTATATTGAATGAAATGGGATTCCGAATTTCAATCGAAATTCGAGATTTTCTACTAATCCTGTTAAGAACCGTTTCTTTTCTCGCAATCTATGTCTATAAGAGCCTTGTAGAAAAAGTTTTCTTTCGATTACTTGGAATAATTAATGAGAACGATTTTTTAATCTTATAAGTTTTACATTTTTTAACATCAACTCCTAAATTTTTTTTTAATAATTTATTCTTATAGGTATCATCTGATTAGTCTTAGTCTATTAACCCATGTGATCACTTTTAAAATAGGGATGATTATTTTTTTTAGTCTTATAAATTTTGTAATTTTTACAATCAAGTCCTAAAAGAATTTTCTTTTTACAATTTAGTCCTATAAGTGTGTAGGTATCATTTCGTTAGTTTTAGTCCGTTAAGTCACATCAGCGGCTTCCATTTGGGTTAACGGACTAGAACTAATGAATGATACTTACTCACTTATGATATTAAATTATAAAAAAATATATTTTAGGACTTGATCGTAAAAATCGCAAAATTTATAAGGACAAAAAAATAGTTATCCCAAAAAACAGTCTACTATTTGTCATGGATTTTAAAATGTTTTAGAATGAAAAATATAAAAATTTTAACTAAATTTTATCATAAAAAATCGTATGAATAATATATATAGTATTTTTTTTTTCAAGAGATTAGGGTTGGAAAACACAAATCTCCCTAAGAAATTACTTGAAAATCATTCGATCAAATTTATTAGGTACGTATAATATATAGTATGCTATGTTATAACTTTGTAATAGCGTAACTCAAAATAGATCGATTTTAGTATTAAATATTTAAATCAAAAAAAAATCCATGATATATACACACACATATAGTCAAGTTCCAATAAGGATGTTCTCAAGAACGTAACATGTGTGTGTACGAGATAATATATATACTATATCAAATTGAACTAAAAAATAAACTACATGTATTTGTTGGAGCAAAAGTGCAAAAACACGTCAGCGGATAAAATCGACTTTTAAAATATCTTTAATTCTGATAAATTAATCGGCATCATATACCTATAATTTATCTTAATTTCACTTATATCACTCATTAATATCAAATATTAAAGAGTGATTACGCATAAAGACTTATAACAAATTTTTCGGAAATGCTTTCTACTGTTACACGTTAACCATTACCGGTTCACCGAACCGACTGACTAGAATAACTTGACAACCAGATCATTTGTGAAACCCGACCAGCCATTGCTACTATAGTAGTGGCTGATTATGGTAATTTCAATAATTTACCATTTTGCCCTAGTACGGAAAATTCCTCAAACGCTTGCGAAAAAAATTCCAAAATTTTGAGAATTTTTCTACATACTTTACGCACTGGCACAGTCCTTAAAGTACTGTAGTAATGGCCAAAATTCATAATTTTCAATAAATTATGATTTTCCCTTTATGCGAATTTTTGGAAAATTCCCAAAACGCTTCCGGAGCAATTCCGAAAATTCCGGGAATTTTTCCTATAATGCATAACACCTGAATTACACAATTAATCACATTAATACCTAATTAATTCAAAATTCATGTAATTAACAAATGCAAAAATGTACCAAGAAGGATCGCCACCACAAAGTCACTCTAAAATAATTCTTGGTAACAAGAAATGACTTAAGTAACTCTATAACGGTAATTTGGTGTCCTATACCGTAATTATGCTTTTTTACACTAATTAGCCTAATTTATTTTACACATGCATATCAAGGCTCCTAAATTTGCTTTCTATCATCCTAAATACATCAAACAACTATGAATCTTACTACATCTTATGCAACCAATTAGGAACTAATTGTAGAAAAATTACAATCCAAAGGATAATAAGAATTACCTTAGTTCCCTTATCAGCTTTTGATTCAGCTCATAATCCATCCATACTTCTAATTTGATGCTTGATCAAACCAAATTAAAAGCCCTAATTTTCCTCTCTTGAACACTAAGCCATAACCTTTTAAAATGGAAAAACAAATATTTCTTATT
The DNA here is from genome assembly GCA_019454045.1 of Zanthoxylum bungeanum. Classification (NCBI taxonomy): domain Eukaryota; kingdom Viridiplantae; phylum Streptophyta; class Magnoliopsida; order Sapindales; family Rutaceae; genus Zanthoxylum; species Zanthoxylum bungeanum. Next base: position 16,225 of record SKCR01025192.1, read on the forward strand.
CTAAAGTTTGGCCAAAAATGGCTACTTATAAAGGGAAGGATATTTTGGTCATTTGACACTTTAATAAAGTTTAGCCAAAAATTAATCCAAGTATCACTCTACTACTTAGCTATAATTTTGCCAACACTTAAAGCTTACTTTGTAAGCTTGGAATATTCCAAGAATATTCCATATTAATTATATTAGTTAATTAATTAATTAATCATTATTAAATTAATTAACTTTTTTTTAATTAATAAATAATATTTATTTGATAGATATAATTGTAGGGGTTGGTGCTCAGAGCGCCAATTCCCGGTTGTATTTTGTTAAATACTTCTGTAAAACATTATTATTAGTAATAATATATGCAGTTTTTTATAATATAATCTAATCTTTTATATGGTAAAGACGTAATGACCCTAGAATGATTAGTCATGATACAGTTGCAAAAGCGTCGCAACGGACATTGAGTCGTATCATGACGTTGTCATTCTCAGACAGTTCCTGGTCAAGGTTTACACTACTTGGTCAGTATAGTAAACCCGTTGAGACCGGTACATGTCGTATACTGGAATATATGATTCCAATGGTTTCTCAATGAACCATAAGTCTTGGAGACTAGTATAGACGTGTAGGTGTTTATAGTGGATAAACACTGAACGACTCACCGAAGATTCTTAATGGATGGTACACCAGCGTCAATAAGAATCTTCTTGGGTTGAGTAGCACTTGTGATTCTTAGACTTGAGATGCCATTGTGGGCACATGAGACATCTTCTACACTTAGATGGCAGTCACGTCACCGATCTATTTAGATCAGACCTCCGCCTGTTCGTTGGGTGTAGATAGATCCTCAAGGTGTCCTATGTGTGTCAAGATAGGATCCGTCAGTTCTGTGTACCAGAGCATAGGTAGTCCATATGATTAGCAATCAGATAAAACCATGGGCCCGTGGTAAGTTTAGAAGCTAGTTCTAAACATTCTTTTTGAGATTGCTAATAGAATAGTCGACTGGATAATCCCGATAGAGATTTGACGTTCATATCTATATCTCTGGGATTTATCCGGATACCTGTGACGGAGGAATTATACATTTGCGATGACCTCGACCTGTATGGTTTAGCGAGATTATCCGTGATCGTCATAATCTACGGGTGGATAGATTATGGACATGAAATTGATTTCGTGACGGATATACCTGAACCTAGAGAGTCTCAATAATGAAACATACTCGTTGAGCACTAGAGCAACATAAATAAATAATATTGATTATTTATAAAGTCGTTTAATGGTTAAACGCAAGATACATGCTAAAGACACTAGATAGTCATTTACTTAATTATTGTGTATTTACATTTAATACTTGATTAATTTAAATACACATTAATTAATAGTCAAAATGAGTTATTTGACTTATTTCCTAAATGAATATATGTTTTTAATATTAATGTAAATATTATACATATATTTAATATATTTGTATTTGATTAATTAATTAATTATTTAATTGTTAAATGATTAAATTAATTAAAATATAAATATCTTATGTTAGGATAATTAAAGTAAATGACATTAGTTGCATTTGTTGACCAAGATAAATATCTAATAAAGTAGTTTATAAGATATTTGTGCAAGTTGACATTATGATAATTGAAATTAAATTGAAATTACAATTTCTTGAATTTGGCCATGAATTTCGGCCAAGGTGTAATTGTTACACATATAAATTGTTTTTCATTTTTCATTTCACTTAACCTAATACACTTTACCAAAAAAAAAGTTCCATTGAAGAAAGACAAAGAAAGAAAGTGAAGGAGAAAAAGAAAAAACCTAAAGAAAAGAAAAGCTTAGATTTTGTAAGTTTCTTAAACTTGCTATTAGAAAGGAATTTGTTCCTTATGATCTAGGCTATCTCTCATGAGTTTCTTAAGTTATTATTTTCTTATTTCTTGTGGTTTTTGATGATGGAAATTTGTTTAAAAGTGTTGAGCATGTATGATGAACAAAGAATGTAACTAGTGTAGTTATATGTATTCTTTTAAGGTTTATGAAACCATGTTGCTATTCTAGAGTTGTTGACCCACTCTTAAATGACCTAGATTTGATCTTGAGTTGTTTCATTGTGTTGAGACTTGAATTGGATGAAAGATTGATGATTGAAACATTTGATTTAATGTAATTAGCCTAATTTGTCCATTTTGTGGAAATTGAAAAATTAGGGTTTCTAACTAATTCAAAATTGGGGGTTTTCATATAAGTTGAGCATTTGTGTGAGTTGTGTATATGATGCATGCAAATTTTCATGTTGATTGGATTTCATTTGGATGAGTTTTGAAGCATGAAATGACCAAATGACCAAATGGTCAACTGGGCACCATTTGGTGCTCTCGGCATTTGTAAGGAAATTTGGGGATTTTGTGGCTTTTGTGTGTTTTGATGTTTTGAACATGCTAAGTTCATCTTAGAAATGATTTAGAATCATTCAAAATTGATTGGATCAATTTCGGACTAAAATGGACAAAATACCATATAAGGGTAATTTGGTAATTCACTTGAATTTGATTCATTTGAAATTTTATTCATTATTTGATTATTGGGTAATTAAATAAATGTGTTTATTTATTTAATCCAAGAAAAAGTTTTGAAATCTGAAAATCGGATTTTCACCGCTTCCGCTGCGTTACCGGATTCACCCCTAAATAACCCCTTCAAAATGGTATCAGAGCAAGTCTGATTCTAGGCCACTTAAAATGATTAGCCATCATTGAATCAATGTTTAATCATGTTTTCTTGATTTATGCATGCTTATTAGGAACTAATTTGATTAGATTTAGGGTGTATGACACTTAGCGGAAAATCCCTAATAATAAGGTTTAAATGTAATTTGTATTTGATGCATGTTATATGGTCCGTCTTGTCAATAAAGTTTTTGAATACTTCTTTGTGACTACATCCGAGACCGTGTGCCTCTGCTGTGAAGGTGTAGCCGATAAAGATTTATTTATACCGGATGTATATCTGATACTAGATAAATTCAAGTAAAAGCGGAATTCTGAACGTGCCCTAGCTGTCAGGATTACGTAAGTAACTTGAGTTTATCATTGACGAGTATTACCTTGGTACGTCTCCTTGTGGGCCTGCCTTCGCAGCGACAACGAGAAACGGCCAGGACCGGATACTTAGGAGTCACTATTGAGTGATTGACAAATGAGTTGTCTACCTGATGAATATACGTAGGCGAGACCGTGCCTCTACTGTGTGAGCTGAAATATATTCACGGGATCCACTTTTCACTATTTATATTTAATTTAATTATTAAATATTTGTATTCTGTTTTGGGATTACAGTATTGCATGATTTAGTGGGAGGGGCATATTAGATTAAAAATCCATGATCTAGTTTATGCTTTTGATATTATATGAAACTGCTTAATTCTGCTAACCGTTTTTCGTGATCTATATGATAGATTTGCGATGGCGGGTCAATCCACAAACCAGTTTGCGCGTATGTTAGATGCGAACAAACTAAAAGGCGCTGAGAACTTTACGGACTGGGAATTGGATTTGAGGATTGTCCTCGATTCCGAAAAGTTGGGTTATGTTCTTGAGGGTCCGTTGCCCCTTGCAGTGGGTGAGGATGCTTCAGAGGAGGAACGCCAAGTTTTTGAAGCTTGGAAGAATGATGATTTAAGGGTTAAATCATACATCCTTAGTTCGCTCTCTCCGAAACTCAAGCAACAATACTATGGAACATCAGATTCCTATAGTATGATAACACGATTAAGACAATCGTTCGAGAACCAGGAACAAGTTATTGTTCACAAGGTCGCCATGGAACTGTTCCATGCGCGTCTGGATGAGGGGCAAAGTGTTAGCCCACATGTTCTTCAAATGATCGATTTGATCGATCAATTGAGGCAACATAATCTCATCCTAAATGACATTCTCGGTAGGAGTGTCATTCTTGGTTCTCTGCCAGCTTCATTCCGCCAGTTTGTGATGTACTTCAACATGCACGGGACAGTCTGCACCTACCAGGAGCTACATAGGATGTTGCTCACGGCAGAAGAGGATCTGAAGAATGGAGTACCGACTCGCCCACCTAGATCTACTTCTCTGTCTGCTTCTTCCCTAGGAATGTCCAAGGGAAAGAAGAAGAAAGGGAAGAAGAAGAAGGCCTTCGGTCCTCACACAGCAGGCGAAGATAGCTAAGCCCAAAAGGGCTTCTGAAGACAAATGCCACCACTGCGGCAAGGTCGGGCACTGGAAGAGAAACTGTCCAGATTACATTGCTCAGATCGAGGAGAGACAGAGCATCTACATCAGGTACTTTTATTTTTCCAGTTATTGATTTATCTTTGGCTTGTGAAGCCGTTACATCCAGCTGGATTTTAGATTCTGCTTGTCCCATTCACATTTGCAATTCGTTGCAGGTGCTGAAGGAAAGTAGGAGGCTGAAGCCAGGGGAGATGCAGTTGCGGTTCGGGAGTGGAGACTCTTTGGATGCAGTTGCAGTGGGAGTATGCGAGATCTCATTGCCGAATGGGACACTTTTGCTTAATGACTGTCATTTTGTACCAGGATGTGTCGCTAATATTATATCACTTTTTGTACTTGATACAGAAGGCTTTTGTATGAATATTAAGAATAGTTCTTTGTATTTATATGATAGAAATAATATTCAGATCCTTAGTTGTCCAAATCAGCATGGTCATTATACATTGCAAACTTCAAAAGATATATTAAATACTGGAGTTAATAAACGTAGATTACCTGAATTAATAATACTGAACTTTGGCATATGAGACTTGGTCACATTGGCGTTAAACGCCTTACCCAGTTGGTTAGGAATGGTTTGATACCAGATCTTACCATTGAATCCTATCCAACTTGTGAATCCTGTATTCAGGGTAAAATGACCAAGGCCCCATTTTCTGGTGTTGGACACCGTGCCATTAACTTACTGGAACTCGTACATTCTGATGTATGTGGTCCACTAAGTCAAACTGCTCACAGTGGTTATTCATACTTCATTACCTTTACCGATGATTTGTCACGGTACGGTTATGTCTATTTGATAAGACATAAATCGGAAACCTTTGAAAAGTTCAAATGATCCGAAATGAAGTAGAAAAACAGACTGGGAAATATATTAAATGCCTTCGATCAGATCGAGGCGGCGAATATATGAGTGGTGAGTTCATGGATTATATGAAGGAGAATGGGATTCTCGCTCAATATACTCCTCCAGGTACCCCACAGCACAATGGAGTATCTGAGAGGAGAAATCAGACTTTATTGGATATGGTCCGATCGATGTTGAGTTTCACAGATTTGCCCTATTACTTATGGGGTTACTGTCTCTTAACAGCCGCACATCTTTTGAATAAGATTCCTTCAAAGGCTGTTCCTACGACACCGTATGAGATATGGTTCGGTAGGAGACCGAATCTTAATTATATTAAGGTTTGGGGTTGTCCTGCCTATGTCAGGGTGACTCAGCAAAGTAAGCTTTCGCCTCGAGGGCAAAAGTTTAGGTTTGTTGGATATCCCTCAAATACGAGGGGATATCTGTTCTATGATACCGAGCATCGAAATGTCTTCGTAGCTCGCTTCGCAAAATTTCTAGAAGTAGAATTTTTGTCAGAAGGTAGTGATCATAGAAGGGTTGAACTTGATGAAGTCCAACCTGAAAACAACGAACCAACGGAGGAACCTGAAGTTCAAGTAGATGAAGGACCTTCAACACACACACTCCGTAGGTCGGAAAGGGTATCTAGACCTCCTGAACGCTTGTATTTGATACAAGAAAAGAGTCTGGATGTTCTCTTAGTTGAAGAGACCGATCCTTTCACCTATAGAGAATCGATGTTGGACATCGACTCCGTGAAATGGCAAAGTGCCATGAAATCCGAGATAGATTCAATGCATGAAAATCAAGTTTGGGACTTGATTCCGCTTCCCGAAGGAATTGTTCCTATCGGTTGTAAATGGGTTTACAAAAGGAAGCGCGGGCCTGACGGTAAGGTTGAAACTTACAAGGCCCGACTGGTAGCAAAAGGTTACACGCAGCGACCTGGCGTCGACTACGATGAAACTTTTTCGCCGGTGGCAATGCTTAAGTCTATCCGGATTTTGCTTTCTATAGCTGCGTATCATGACTACGAGATTTGGCAAATGGATGTCAAAACGGCTTTTCTAAATGGGTTTCTTGATGAAGAAATCTATATGGAACAGCCGGAAGGTTTCACATCCAGCCAAACCTCGGGTATGGTTTGTAAGCTTAAGAAGTCCATTTATGGACTTAAACAAGCTTCACGAAGTTGGAATCTTCGATTCGACGAGATTATCAGATCGTCTGGTTTTCTTAAGAATTCGGAAGAATCCTGTGTGTATCAGAAGGCCAGTGGGAGCATGGTCGTATTTTTAGTCCTGTATGTTGATGACATCCTAATCATTGGGAATGATTTAGGAATGTTACAAAGCGTTAAAGCATATCTCTGTAAGAATTTCTCCATGAAGGACCTGGGAGAAGCTTCCTATGTTTTAGGGATAAAACTCTATCGAGATAGACAAAGGAGGCTGATTGGGTTATCCCAATCAACGTACATAGATAAGATCTTGGAACGGTATAGTTTTGGTAACTGTAAGACAGCAAACATACCGTTCAGACATGGGATTCATCTTTCTAAGAAGATGTGTCCTCAAACAGAAGATGAGAAGGTTAGAATGTCTAACCAACCTTATGCTTCGTGTTTGGGTAGCATAATGTATGCCATGTTATGTACGAGGCCTGATATTAGTTTCGCTGTTAGCGTAACTAGCAGATATCATCCAATCCAGGTAATGACCATTGGATGGCCATTAAACATATCCTAAAGTATCTTAAAGGTACTAAGGATAAGTTGATTATATGGAGGAAACGAACTGCAGGTTAATGGGTATACAGACTCCGATTTCCAATCGGATCCCGATGATAGAAAGTCTACATCTGGATTTGTCTTTACCCTTAACGGAGGTGCAGTGTGTTGGAAGAGTTCCAAACAGGGATCTACAGCTGATTCCACCACTGAGGCGGAATATATTGCAGCTTCTGAAGCCGCAAAAGAGGCTGTGTGGATAAAGAACTTTATCACAGAATTGGGAGTTGTCCCAAGTATCGAGAATGCGATTCCGTTATACTGTGATAATACTGGAGCCATTGCGCAAGCAAAGGAACCGAGGGCGCATCAGAAGTCGAAGCATGTGGAACGCAAGTACCACATCATTCGAGAGATCGTGTCGCGAGGGGATATTGTCGTGTGCAAGGTACCGAGTGAAGACAACGTAGCAGACCCGCTGACGAAGGCCATACCTCCGAAGTTATTTGATAAACACGTGGAGTCGATGGGTATTAGATACAATCGATATTGGCACTAGAGCAAGTGGGAGATTTTGTAGGGGTTGGTGCTCAGAGCGCCAATTCCCGGTTGTATTTTGTTAAATACTTCTGTAAAACATTATTATTAGTAATAATATATGCAGTTTCTATAATATAATCTAATCTTTTATATGGTAAAGACGTAATGACCCTAGAATGATTAGTCATGATACAGTTGCAAAAGCGTCGCAACGGACATTGAGTCGTATCATGACGTTGTCATTCTCAGACAGTTCCTGGTCAAGGTTTACACTACTTGGTCAGTATAGTAAACCCGTTGAGACCGGTACATGTCGTATACTGGAATATATGATTCCAATGGTTTCTCAATGAACCATAAGTCTTGGAGACTAGTATAGACGTGTAGGTGTTTATAGTGGATAAACACTGAACGACTCACCGAAGATTCTTAATGGATGGTACACCAGCGTCAATAAGAATCTTCTTGGGTTGAGTAGCACTTGTGATTCTTAGACTTGAGATGCCATTGTGGGCACATGAGACATCTTCTACACTTAGATGACAGTCACGTCACCGATCTATTTAGATCAGACCGCCTGTTCGTTGGGTGTAGATAGATCCTCAGGGTGTCCTATGTGTGTCAAGATAGGATCCGTCAGTTCTGTGTACCAGAGCATAGGTAGTCCATATGATTAGCAATCAGATAAAACCATGGGCCCGTGGTAAGTTTAGAAGCTAGTTCTAAACATTCTTTTTGAGATTGCTAATAGAATAGTCGACTGGATAATCCCGATAGAGATTTGACGTTCATATCTATATCTCTGGGATTTATCCGGATACCTGTGACGGAGGAATTATACATTTGCGATGACCTCGACCTGTATGGTTTAGCGAGATTATCCGTGATCGTCATAATCTACGGGTGGATAGATTATGGACATGAAATTTGATTTCGTGACGGATATACCTGAACCTAGAGAGTCTCAATAATGAAACATACTCGTTGAGCACTAGAGCAACATAAATAAATAATATTGATTATTTATAAAGTCGTTTAATGGTTAAACGCAAGATACATGCTAAAGACACTAGATAGTCATTTACTTAATTATTGTGTATTTACATTTAATACTTGATTAATTTAAATACACATTAATTAATAGTCAAAATGAGTTATTTGACTTATTTCCTAAATGAATATATGTTTTTAATATTTAATGTAAATATTATACATATATTTAATATATTTGTATTTGATTAATTAATTAATTATTTAATTGTTAAATGATTAAATTAATTAAAATATAATATCTTATGTTAGGATAATTAAAGTAAATGACATTAGTTGCATTTGTTGACCAAGATAAATATCTAATAAAGTAGTTTATAAGATATTTGTGCAAGTTGACATTATGATAATTGAAATTAAATTGAAATTACAATTTCTTGAATTTGCCATGAATTTCGGCCAAGGTGTAATTGTTACACATATAAATTGTTTTTCATTTTTCATTTCACTTAACCTAATACACTTTACCAAAAACAAAAGTTCCATTGAAGAAAGACAAAGAAAGAAAGTGAAGGAGAGAAAAGAAAAAACCTAAAGAAAAGCTTAGATTTTGTAAGTTTCTTAAACTTGCTATTATAAAGGAATTTGTTCCTTATGATCTAGGCTATCTCTCATGAGTTTCTTAAGTTATTCTTTTCTTTATTTCTTGTGGTTTTTGATGATGGAAATTTGTTTAAAAGTGTTGAGCATGTATGATGAACAAAGAATGTAACTAGTGTAGTTATATGTATTCTTTTAAGGTTTATGAAACCATGTTGCTATTCTAGAGTTGTTGACCCACTCTTAAATGACCTAGATTTGATCTTGAGTTGTTTCATTGTGTTGAGACTTGAATTGGATGAAAGATTGATGATTGAAACATTTGATTTAATGTAATTAGCCTAATTTGTCCATTTTGTGGAAATTGAAAAATTAGGGTTTCTAACTAATTCCAAATTTGGGGGTTTTCATATATGTTGAGCATTTGGGTGTGTATATGATGCATGCAAATTTTCATGTTGATTGGATTTCATTTGGATGAGTTTTGAAGCATGAAATGACCAAATGGTCAACTTGGGCACCATTGGTGCTCTCGGCATTTGTAAGGAAATTTGGGGATTTTGTGGCTTTTGGTGTTTTGATGTTTTGAACATGCTAAGTTCATCTTAGAAATGATTTAGAATCATTCAAAATTGATTGGATCAATTTCGGACTAAAATGGACAAAATACCATATAAGGGTAATTTGGTAATTTCACTTGAATTTGATTCATTTGAAATTTTATTTCATTATTTGATTATTGGGTAATTAAATAAATGTTTTATTTATTTAATCCAAGAAAAAGTTTTGAAATCTGAAAATCGGATTTTCACCGCTTCCGCTGCGTTACCGGATTCACCCCTAAATAACCCCTTCAATAATTAGACCTAATATGTATCTAATCAAATTATGTATCATATACAAATACACATTAAATATAAAAATACCTTGACAAGTGTAACATTATGAATAATCTATATCATTCGTAATTAATTACCCTAGTGCTCTACGAATATACTTTACTAGTGAGAATCTCTAGGTTCAGTTATATCTGTCACGGAACAAGTTTCGTGTCGATAATTTGCTTAATCATAAATTTTGATGACCACAGATATCCGCGCTGAACCATATTAGGCTTCGCACCCTAACCGAACCAGAGGAACTCAACAGTTCCAATTGAAACCTTTGGAACCGTCTGGTTCCTAAATAAGAACTAGAACCTTACGGTTCAAATAAACAATAAGGTTCCACGGTTCCAAGCGAAATCGTAACAGTTCCGGTTGGAACCGTTTGTTGCGTAATGACTACTAGCCTTTGGGCAACATTTGAAGAGGCCCAACAGCTAGTAGACGTTGGGCTCTCTCATTTAGAAAAAAATGAGAGCAGCCAAAGTATTGGTACACGAAGAAGAGAAGTTACGTCTTGATCTTCTGATATTTTCAAAATTCATTTTCATTTAATCGAAATTAAAAATGAAGGTTCAAGTGCAATATGCAACTATTGTGGTGTATCTTACAAATTTACTAGCGGGTATGACAATATGAATAAGCACTTGAATAGATACTGTGCCGCTAAAATCAGATTTGATATAACAAAAACTCAAATGAGCATATACACTTCATCTAGTAGATGTACAAGTTCTTTAGATTTATTAAAATATTCTGATGCTAAAATAGAGAATAATTTGCTAAATTTACTTGCATGGTACATCTTTCTTTTAAGTTCTGGTGAACAAAATTATTTTTACTAATTACTGTCGAAATGTTTTAAATCTTGCTGCCTGTAAAATGCATAGAAATACTACAAAATGATAAAATTTTAAATTATACAAATATGTAAAATTATTTTAAATGAATTATTTAAATATAATACAGGTCATCTTTATATTTGTTCTGATATTTTGAGTGACCATTGGCAAACACACTCATACATGGGTGTGACTCAAGCGATTGGTTGGTCGTAAGATCAATGTTAGTTCAACTATGGATATTCAAAGATCATCAAACAAAACTCATGTCCCAGAGACATCATTCGAAGAAGCTATGATGAAGTATGTTCATGAAAATAAAACAATTATAGAAGTTGATAAACTTGGTCATTTGAATGAATCAATTGGTGAATCGATTGATATATATTTGGGGGATGCTGAATAAGAATCAGATGAACCAGTTTCTCAGTCAAACTCAAAAGGGACAGAAGAAGATGAGGACAATGATTTTATTAATGATGATGATATGGACTAGTGTTCAATATTTATTTTGTCAAAAATTAACTATATGTGTCATTTTAAAAAATATTATTAATGATGAACTAGTTGAATACTGAAGCTGAACATCAAAGCTGCATGAGATTTTCTAAATAACATTTACCGATCAAATTTAAAAATAATCGATATATTACCGACCGAATTTAAAAACAGTCAATATATTTTCATTTACCACCAGACAAAACTAGGTTGCCGCTATATTTTACCGACCGAATTAATTCAGTCGGTAAAATATCGACTTTTCCGACTAAAGTAATTCAGTTGGTAAAAACTATTTATAAAAAATCCTTTCTACTATGGTCTCTCTCTGATTCACTCTATGGTCTCTCTCTCTCTCTCACTGTGCCCATCTCTCTCTCTCAGTAGCAACCACTCTGAATCATGTGATTTTATTTCCCTTTCTCTGATTTTTTTCTTATTTCTTGTTACTACTTATTTATCTCTCTTTTTTTTTTTTTTTTTTTGTTATTGTCTGATTCTATTTTCCATTGGTTGCTCATCAAATTGAGGCACTGTTATTTTTTTTGGAATTGATTGAATTTTTTTGCGTTACTGTTATGGTACTGTAACAATGCCTCAAATTGAGGTACCGTGACAGTGCGTCAAATTGAGGCATATTGATGTTGCCTCATTTAAGGCACTGTGTATTTGTTGCTGGTGGTCATTTCTGAAGTTGTTGGTGGTTGTAATAGAACTTGAATGAAGTATACACTAGAAAGATTTGAACTAATATGGGCATGTTGTGTGGATTATTTCCATGTGTTAAATTGATTTGGTTGAACTTGTTTGATTGGAATTTAGTCTCCTTGACGAAAATTCGTGTGTTTGTGTTGTGATTGGTGGTACATTGGGCCTAAAATGAAGTTTGGAAAGACACAAGTTCTGCAATAGATATGTAGGGTATATTTGAAGTGCATATTTTGTGTAAATAAAAATTTTGGATTGTCATAATTACAATGGGAAGTCTGTCGAAATTTTGGTAGATTAAATAGCTATGTTATATATATATATATAAGTTAAAATGAGTAACTGCAATTGAAAATTTATTTTTGCAGTTTATGGTAATCTACTAAATGAGCACTTCAAAATCATCTCAAACTCATTTTCCCTCCGTTAGAAGTTCTGAGGCTCCCAATAAAAAAAAAAAGAGAGAAGAAATACCATCTATGCCTTATGGAATCGGTAAGAAAGAAAAATTCAAACAAGTTATTTAAAGTTTACTTTAATTAAACTTAGTTTATATATGTTTAATTAAACTATTGAATTGAAATGTTCATTATGATTATATTGATAAACTATTGTAATCACATTAATGTTACCAGATAATTAGTTTGATTAAAATTAATTTATGCATTCTTATTTTGATTAATTATATTCTTATAGATACGGCTAGAGGTACCGGCGAAGGTATTCTCTGTGGAGGTAGATCTACATCCTGTAGGTCTATTGGGACCCATGATAGTGAGGCCGGCACCACCTCGGAGCAGTCTCATACTCAGGTACCGGGTCCTGATCAGACTCCATTTGCACAAGATCTGATGACATCACAGCCCCATACTGAGATGAATGTCGTAGGTAATGCCATCACTATAGCATCAGCGACATTCAGTACTGAGTCAGGGCAACGTCATCAGCTCACTCTACGTGAGCCAAAGTAAGTGTAATTCACTATGAACATATTATTATTATTATAGAAATTTTAATTAATTACTTAATATAAAATATTTATAGTTAAAATATAATATTTATAAATTATTTCAATTATTTTACAGAAATACTTTTGGTGGGACGAGGCAATTAATGCCATGAAGCATACTATATGGGAGAAGAAGGTGGTTGTTCGGTATAAAGATATGTTGAACAAAAAAAGGAAGCAACCATGTTTCATAGATGATCTACTATGGAATAATTTGAAGCGATACTGGGAGTCTCTTGATTTTCTTATACGTTCAGAAGCGGCCTCTCGTAAGAGATGGCTTTCTACCATCGAAGGAACATAAATAGTCAGGCATACAGTTGGCACCAGATCGCATTACAACTATGGTTTCCATCTTATAAGTATATAAATTACAAGTAATAAATATTTCATTGAATTACTTATTAATTTTTTAAAGTTAATTACTATTACATTGTTTGCAAATGGATAGGAGAAATAATTGGGTTGTCAACCTAGTGCCTTTGAGCTTTTCGTGCATACACACAAGAAGAATCCTGATGGACACACGTTCGTTAAGTCGCGATCTCTGGGCATCCATGTAAGGTTTTGTATATGTCTATGTTCAGTTGATTTTTTTTTTATATAACTTTAAAAAATGTGTATTCCGGTCTAACATGAATTACATTTCTCACAAAATCACTATACAGCTGCCTGAGACCAGCTACTGCAGACTGGAGAGCCGATAAATAAGAACCGAATATTTATTGAGATTTTCTAAGGGGAGAGGAAGAAGTATGTCTACGGTTTGGGCTCTCAGCATGTACCTGAGGTAGTTCCTCATCTTCTGCTACCTCGGATTCACATGCGGTAATGCAGGAGGAGATCTCTATACTGAGACAACAGTGCATTGAGATGCAAGAGCATATGCGACAAAAGAATGAGCAGATGTAGAAGTAGATACGGCTGGAACAGTAGATACAAGAGTAGATATATGAGTGGGTCCGACTAGCTCTTCAACAAATACAACAGCATGTGTAGTTGCAGTTGCCTCGTGGTGGTCATCATTCTCCTCATTCTAGTGTATAATATAGTAGTTGTATTTTTTCCATTTTGTTTAATGTATTCAGTACATTAATGTAATTTTATATTAATATATTACATAATTATTTTATTATTTATTTATAATTTATAATATTAAATTTTAATTGAAAAAAATAAAATATAATTTAATTTAATTGAAAAAATAATATATTTTATTTTAGTTATAATCCAAATATTATAACTAACCAGAGAATAATACATCATTTAATTGGATTATAACTAAACATTTTAGGCCCAACAAGATTTTCATACATGGTGGCCCATTAACATTTTGAAGTCTTTGACATGTTTATCATGAAAATACAAACTTGTTCAAGTTGAAAATCCCAACAAGTTTACATATTATAGTAAAAAGTTCAAATGACTTCAAATGGTTAGGGCCCAATCACAAGCATTCAAGAGGCTTTTCCTAGGGAAAACATTTATGGGCTCACATGTGGGCTTATCAAGGGCCAGACTTATGGTCTTATTGGTGAAAGGTTGTCCATAACTATGTCTCCCCGCCCAAAGGTTCAATCTACCAATGAACACACCTTTTTTATACCCAAAGATATGGCTTGTCCATAACTAGATATCCCCACCCAAAGGTTCGATTGACCAAATTTACGCACCAATATTCAAGGATATGTGCCAACAAGTTATGGTTATCATTACATAACAATCCACCGTCTTAAGTGAAAATGATTTCTCGATATGCAACGCTATCGGTGTTAAAAGGGTATGCAAAAGATGAAGACATAATTAACTTCAATCTTGCCATAAATATTACAAGGTATTTTTTTGGGCCGATTCTCCATCCCTAGTGCAGTCGCCATCTGTAGGAGCGACGCGGGGTTTACCGCTATGCCTATTATTGGAATATACGCCCAAGAGCTTTATGTAATATGTCAACGAAATTATTTGTTTAAAATAAAAGATGCATTATTCATTTATCAATTATTTTAATTTAAATCACATATTATTAATTATCTTGTTTACCCTTGATTATTTATGTGCATTCAGGCTTAGTGTATGAGTGTCATATACTAGAGGATTTAAGTATGAAGTTAATAATTTAAAATAGTCCATAGAGAGCAAACAAAACAGGTACTTTATTTGTGATTTATCTATAGGTATGGTCCATTCTATAAATATATGGCGACCTTGATCCGGGATCATCCATGTGGTGACATGAGAATGAAGGCACATTATATGATGTGATTATATAGGACTGGACCCAGATAAAAATGAATTTATTATAATATCTGTTAAATAAAGAAATTTATTTCGATCTACTAGATAGTCATATATAGATTGATCTGAGTCCTGAGTGTACAACGAACTCCTACATGGCAGATTATGTCCTTTGATTTACAAAGGTGAGGTTGTGTAGAATCCTGACCAATAGCTACGTTATTTGGGGACATGGTTTGGTGTATAACTAGGGACTTTTTACATAGATATGAAGTTCACTCATTCTTGCGAGAAGTTGATGAGTATCTTCCTTAAGGGTTGATTCAGTACTTGAACGATTAGAGCGCTCAAGTTTTTTTTATTATGAATAGAAAGATTAATATTCATAATGGTTATGAATAAATCGTATTAATAATCATAATGGTTATGAATAAATCATTCATTAGAGAATAAATGGTACTTAAGGTAAAAATAATTAGAGGGATATAACATATATTTTGACCCGCTCTAATGATGAGATACTTGTAAAGGGTCAATCTGTATATAATGACTATATTGATGGACACCGACGTAGTTCGGCTTATATAATATATTTATGGCAATGAGAGTGCAGCTTTAGGTTTTTAATGGAATAACCTAAAATTAATAATTCAGAATATTTAATTAAAGAGTTTAATTAATATTTCGGGATTGTTGGATCTCGAAACTATAGGTCCATTTGGTCCTCTTGCTAGCTCGATATATTGTAGCAAATTAAATAAAATTGGATAGTCCTATTATAAACTCACATGCATTCTAATTATTAATATGATTAATAATTAAAGTTACACTTGAAACATATATTAAATAAGTTTAATATAATATCTTCCAAAAAAAAAATGATTATTAGATTATTATTTAATGATTTTAAAATTATATAACTATTAAATTATTTTTTTATAATTCAAAATTAATTTTTGAAATTGATGAGTTTGGAAAATTTGATTTTAAAATCTTGTCATTTTAAAGTTACATATTTTTATTTGGTAACATGTTAATGTCTTATTGAAGGTATTAAATAAACTTTTGGATGTGACAAAAAGCCATTGTAGCCGAAACTTAAAAGGGGAAGGGGAATGGGAAGGGGAATGATTTTGGTTAATTTTTAGACATCACCCTTGATATAAAAAGGAAAAGTGTTTTCTTTTTTACCCTATAATACTTTCCTAAAAAAATTGGTGTGTGATAATTTTTTTAATCTTTAAAGTTCTTAGGGATTAGTTTTGTGAGAACATAACCTACTCTATCTTTTGTTGGTTGCGAGCCATTGTATGGATGACCTTTTGGAAACGAAACAAAAACTCATTCTTCACTTTCTAACATCACTCGGTAGTGAGCAGAAAAATCTTCTCACTACCGCCACTTTCATCTTCATTTTGAGGATTGATATGTCTTGGGTTTTTTGTGCAAATATTTTGGGACTTAAGGGGCTGAAATTAGAGTGTTTTGGGGTTGGTCTAAAAGTAAAGTTCATATATGATCTGCTGCCCAAAAATCAACAAAAATAGTGCAGTTTCGGTGTGTGCAATGTGCGATTTCGGGGTCATAACTTCACTTCTATATTGGGGCTGTTCAAGGGTTGTTTCGTGTTATTAAAAATATTAAAAAAACACAAACAATGGCTAAAGGGGTTGGACAGATTCGACCAATAAAAGAAAAGAGCAGAAAAAATTTCAAGTCAATCCTAGTGCCTAAGACGCTTCCGCTGCGTGAGGAATCAGTTTCTACACCTATGATGTCGGCGATCACGACACTGTTGGGCTCGTAACCCTTAGAGAGCATGGATAGTCCTACAGGAGAACTAACCATAGAATAAAAGAGTCGCACCCGGTATGAGACATCGAAAATAATTTAAAGCCGCACTACATCCATCGCAAGGTCCGACCTTAAACCCGTTTGGGTTCAAAATAATCTCTTACTGATGTCAGTATAATATTTAGGTTCGAAGTACAACACAATTTATATAACACATAATTATGCAAATAGAAAACAGTAATAAGTAAGTAGGGTTCAAATGTAGAAATTATTAAAACAATAATAGCATGGTAATTAAACAAGCTAAAGCAAGCATCTGGTGGGCCTGACATAAAAACAAGTAAAATAAGCAAGCATAAAAACAAGCAAAATAAAACAGTTATCACCACATTGGTACGTGGAGTTGTATCCCGAGTGCGGACTATATCACCGTCCACTCAAAATTGGCTATTTAACTTATGTTTGGGTTTCCATCCTATATCCCGAAGGGGATCACATGACCGGATATACAAATGGGATGTTCGGCCGGACCTGTAATAGGTCAGGCCGGACACTCTCTCTTAGGTTAGATCATACTGGCACACATACTAATTCATAATGAAATAACCAATCATTTAGTAAGAAATAATAATAAGAATATTAATGTGCGTAAGACGAGAATAAGAGAGAAATAAAATAGCTAAGCGGTAATAAGATGATAAAAGTAAGTAGTTAACATAATAAAACGGTAATAAGAAGGTATTGGTTCGTGCAAATAATAGAATATCATGTGCATATGTGTGTGTGCATGTTCAACCAGATGTGTTCTAGATCTGGCCGGAACTATTTTGCAGGCAAAAGCTAAAAAATGATAATGATAAAAAAAAGGGTACCCTCGGGTCTTACCTTCACATTGTCTGGCTTAAGAAGGTCCTCATGAGTGCTATGATGCAACTGGATTCATATCGGAAAGGGATTGACTCCAGGAATCATATGATATTTTTTTTTTCTCTCTCTTAATGATCTGAATTTCAGGGGTTCATTATGATAGATTCTGGATAATTTATGGATGGGGAAAGCCCTCTTTTTTGTAGTGCCAATGACAGAACTAAAAATAAAATATGAGACAAAATCCATCTCCGATCTCCTCTCTGACTGGCGTTACTCACGTTACTGTAGATTATAACGTTCTATATATGTACGCCCGGACGTATAATTTTAATTATAAATTTGGTCGGCCATTGATCAGTTCGCGACTTCAGTTCTTGGTAATTTGCACGTGTGTTGACCATTTAAAACATGTCAAACCGGATGTTTAATTTGAATTTCATATCTGGCCGGCCATAATCAAATCTCATGTCTTTGGTAACTGATAATTTGAACATCCAATGACAACTATGGCTTGTCTGGTTGGATTTAGGGTTTTAAGGGTATAACCGGCTAGATATTCTGGTTTGGATGAAGGTATGATAATTATAGGTGATGTTCAACTGGCTTTCGGTTATATTTCATTGGAGTTCCTTTCTTTTTTGGCTATCATCTTTCAATTTTCCCAATTTTCAAGATGTGTCCTTGTAAGAGACTCATCATCGGGCTATGTGTAAAAATGAAGTGTCTACAGGCTTATCCACAACTAGGTCTCCCCATCCAAGGGTTCAATCGACCAAATGGACACACTAATATTCAAAGGTACGTGCCAACAAGTGATGGTTATCATTACATACCAATCCACTGCCTTGAGTGAAAATGATTTGTCGATATGCAATGTCATCAAAGTTAAAAATGTATGCAAAATATGAAGACATAGTTAACCTCAATCATCCCATAAATAGTACAAGGTATTTTTTCAGAGCCGATTCATTATCCCCAGTGGAGTCACCATCTATAGAAGCGAAGCGGGATTTAGCACTCTGCTTATAACGTCAGCGACCACGACACTGTTGGGCTTGCCACCCAGTATGAGACACCAAGAATGATTTAAGATCGTACTACCCCCTCGCAAGGTCTGACCTTAAACCCGTTTGGGTTAAGAATGGTCTTTTACTGATGCTAGTATAATATGTATGTTCGAAAAGAGGTATCGCCATATCTTATAATGCAATAACATACAACACCATTTTTATAACATACAAATACGCAAACATTTATAACAAAAGCAGTAAATAACGCTAGTAGTTGTCCATAAATTATTACAGTGTTAGTAAAATGATACAGGAATATATCAAAGTAAATATCTCATCGGTCTGGCCTCGGAGAGACCCGACCGAACAATTCATATAACAGACAAGATATAGGTAATAACTTTAACATCTGGCCAGACTTTTCTAAAAGTATGGCCGAACATTCTTCATAAATCAAAAATGCAGAAATATACAATAATATATACGACAATAAATATTACGCTAATAGGCAGACCATTAAAGTTTAATTGAATGAAGTAATAAGTTGTAAATGAGTAGTTAAGTTATTCAAAAAAAATTCAGAAAATAGTGTAACAACATGTATAGAAACAAGCAAAATAAAACGACCATCCTTTATTGGCATGTGGAGTTGTACCCGAGTGCAAACCATATTACCGTCTATTTGGAATCGGCTATGGAATTTATGTTTGGGTTTCCATAATATATACAAAGGGGGTCATATGGTCAGATATGTGTATCTCAAGAATGTTTGATCGGATCTAGGATAGATCAGGCCATATATCCTTCACAGATCAGAACATGCCAACATGATAATGCATAAAATAACTAATTCATAACAAACTAACTAACGTGCAATTAAAAAAATAGTGATAATAAAAAAATAGGCATAAAAATGGGCAGTTAATATAATAAAGTAGTAATAGAAAGATACCGATGCATGGAAACAATAGATTATCAAATATATATACATTTTGGCCTGGCCGCGAAGGGGGCTAGGTCGGATGTTGTGGCCATGACAGATGTGTGTGTTGATGTGCATGTTCGGCTGAATGTGTCCTAGATCCGGCCAAATATATTGTATTGTAGGCAGGAACTAAAATAGATAGTGATAATGTCTTCAGGTCGTACCTTTATGTTGTTTTGCTTATGAAGATCCTTCTGAGTGTTAGATTGTTGCTGGATTCATACCAGAAAGGGATAAACTCATGGAATCAGAAGGTGTTTTTCACTATTTCCCTTAAGAATTAGAATTTCAGAGCTTCTTTATCATTGATTCTGAATGGTCTTTGGAGAGGGGAAGCCATATTCTCTGTAGATTGTAATGTTCGATTCATGTTCGACCGAATGTATAATTTGAATTATAAGTCCGACTGGCCATTGATCAGTCCGTAACTTCAGCTTTTGGAAATTTTCACGTGCATTGACCATTTAATGCATGTCTGACTAGATGTTTAATTTGAATTTCATATTCGGCCGGCCATAATCAGATCCTGTGTCTTTGGTAACTGACGATCTGAACATTCAATGGCTTCTCAAGCCAGATTTAGGGTTTTTATGGTAGATCCAGCCGAATTTTCTGGTTAGAGAGAAGGTAGGCCGGATATAGGTGACGTTTATTAGCTTTTATTTTCGGAATTCCTTAGAGTTTCTTTCTTTCTTGGCAATCATCTTGAAATTTTCCTAATTTTCAAATGTGTCTCCCCATAAGAGACTCATAATCGAGCTATGCGTAAAAATATAATGTCTACACTCACCTAGCACTTAAAATCTAGGCATTAGAGAGTAGGTCCGTTATATTACTTTGAGTTTGTTAAGAAAAAAACCCAGATGTCCCATTTAATCAGCATCACTCATACTATATAGAACCTAAGGTCTACAGAGATTATCCTCAGATGTGACAATAAGATTGCGCTTCAACTACTAAGTTGTCCAAGTATTTAAGGACCTAGTCAATAATATTCTGTAGACAACCAATAACACAATATTAATACCAAAATTTCTAATTTATAAGGTTACTTTGCAGCTTCTCATGTCAATACTTCATAAGTTGTAACTAATTACGCTTACAAAGAACAATCAACTGACACTCCCACTGCATCATTTTTGACTCTATATGATATAGACCAGCTACCATCATTATTAGACTCAAATCTAATCTTAATGACCCTAATGGTTGCATATTATAATCTCCATGATTATGAACTATTGGGCCCGGAGCTATGAGCGCCAATTTGTATCGTATTTATGACCGATTTCTGAATACGAACAATCATTTTTTCCATAATATTATTATTTTATGGTATCACATCTAGTCTTTTATATATATGTTCGATCTAATTTAGATTAGATTGAAACTAAATGAGGTTTAGTGATGTATATATTAGACAAAGATTCGAGAATATAAAAATTAGACACAATTACAACGAGGCTTATAATTGACATTAAGAGGTGTCACTACTAAAGGTATATTCTCAAATAAAAGTTCATGATCGAGATTTGCTAACACATATTAGTTAGTAAAATTCGTTAAGACCAGTATATGTCGTATATCGAGACTTGGTGCAATGGTATATCCCAATGAACCACGAGTATTGGGAGACTCATATAGATATGTAGGTGTTTATTTGATAAGCAATGAACGACTCACTGGAAGAATCCTAATAGATGGCAAACCAACGTTAATAGGAATCTTCTAGAATCGAGTTACATATCAAGTCCTTTGACTTGAGATGCCACTGTGGATGTATCAGTGATCTTCCATTTGACAATAGTCACATCACCGGTCTTTCTAAACCAGACCTCCTCTTGTTTGTTAGGTATGAACCGATGTTCATAATATCCTGTGATATATCTAAAGAGGATCTGTTAATCCCGAGTGCGGGATTTAGGCATCCACTTCGTGATCTTTAAAACCTGTGGCCGCGTTATATTCTATAAACGAGTTCCGAATAAAGATTGAGAGATCACGAATATGTCACGAAATATTTTATGAATTGTCCATAGCGGAGATTTGATGCTCTCATCTATGTCCGTAGTACAATTTGAATGGCCTATGACGGATGGACTGCACGATATGCCTAGCACTCGACTTGTATGGTTCAACGTGGTTATATGTGATCATCATAATTTGTAATTGGGAAAATTATGGACACGGAATGTGTTCCACGACATATATACCTAAACCTAGAGAGTCCCACTAATAAAGTATACTCGTTGAGCACTAGGGTAATTTATTAAGAATAATATGGATTATTCATAATGTTATACATGTTGGGACATGTGTATTTGTATTTGATATATAATTTGATTAGATACATATTAGAATTTTGACACGTCAAATGAATAATTATTTATTTAATTAAAGATTAATTAATTGAAAAAAATTTATTAAAGAATATTCTTGAAATATATTTTTTTCTTAATTAATAAAAAGCTTATTAGAAAAACTTTTGCTTGTCTAAATGTTATTCACACATGTGTAAAAATTATTGGCTTACTTTTTCCCAAATATTTAAAAATGGTCAAATGACCAAAATGCCCTCCCTTGTATAAATAGCATAAATTTCAGCTATAGGTCTTTTGGTTAAGGTTTGGAAATTTTTCAAGGCTTGAAAAGGGTTTTAATGAGAGGAAAACTAGGGCTTTTCAATTGGTTTAGCTTGGCATCAAATTGAAGTATGGAAGATGTTGTTTTGAAACTTGAACAAACGTCTTTAAAAGAATTAAGGTATTTCCTATTTTCTTTTGTGTTGAAAAATATTTTCAATATATTCCAAACAGTTACATGTGATGTAGCTTTAATCTATGCTTATTTGATGTGTTTGGCACTATATAAACTTAATTGATTAGCCTTAGAATGCTTATGTAAAGCTAATTAGACTAATTAGTGTATTTAGACATAATTAGGGTGTTAAATATCAAATTTCCATTCTAGAGTTGCTTTAGCCACTCCTTGGTGGCCTAGAATTGTTCTTGCGTTGCATTCTATATTGGTGATTTTAGATTTGGATTTGCATTAATTATGAATTAATTGGGGATTAATTTGATTAATAGCGAAATTAGTTCAATTGTGGCTTAATTTGTGAAATTGAGGTGTTGTAGATTAAATAGGATGGGTGGTAATGCGTAGGAAAAATATTCGAACTTTTCGAAAACATTAAGGGTAAAATAATAATTTAGTGAAATTTCAGGATTTTGACCGTTGCTACAATACTTGAAGTATTGTAGTAGTGTGCAGGAAAATTCTTGAAAGTTTAGAATCATTCCAGTAGTATTTTGAGAATTTTCTGTACTATGGGCAAAAGGGTAATTTATGAAAATTATCATACTTTAGTGCATCTGGCAACATAGATCTCACAAGCATAGCTGAACACAATATCATGCTCACGATAGCACAACATAGCCTACAGTGGCACCAAGATGTCCATCGGGACATAAACAAGCCAAAATACAGCTTGCACGGGCAAGGCTTTCAGTCTTTTCTTTAGTCGGGCCAGCCGTAATGAATGATCGTTGTTCGAGAACAAAACAATAAGACTTCAGTTAAGGACTTCATTATCGCTCATCACCTCGCTTAAAGTTGGAACTTCACTATTTGCTTCGATTCTTTGCCACCGCGAGTTCAAATTCTATGTTGAATGTGTTAGAGAGTATTCCTAAAACCATTACCTAAAACCAGTTATGGATGTAATGGTTTAAGGCATATTATTTGTAATATAGTTTATTATTTATTAATAAAAGGAATTTGTTAACTACACATTATTACATCTATATTTTATGTGTATGTCCTGAGACATTATGTCAGATGAATATCGTTAATTCAAAAGATGTTTGCGATTATGAGAGTCAACGATATTTATATATGTCTCAAATTAAGTTCTTGGTAAAATGTGATTGTTATACCGGACAATAATATATCACTTGACAATATTGTTGTGTGTTGCCTAGATTGACATATGATGTTAATAGAATGGATGATGAGTCTCATATCATAAAGACACAGACAATAGATGTTTCATTAGTAGGATGAAATATCGAACACGACCACAGAAACATAAGATCACATGGTAATATCATCTAAGGTCATTGATCTTCGTAATAATACATTAGTGTCATCATATCCTCTGACCTGAGATGATATGATGACTTGTGCGATAATACTCTTGGTTCACTAGTATATTCTCATTCGACTATCCACGTCCTTTGAATAAATACTAGATGGCCTTGAGCGATTGACGTACGAAGTCACATATGCTTCAAGATAGGAACCGATAGCTTTGATAATAAAAGAGATGTTTCAAGGAAACTCAAAGTTGTGGATATAAGTCTATGGCCAAAGCAGTCGATATTTTAGAGATATCATATCCACAAGATAAAGTTTAAAGATATGTCGAGTATAAGGATTTGACTTTACCGTGATCCTAGACTCGATAAGAAACATAAATATCGGAAGGAATGAGATGACATGTTCGAAGTATATTGTAACATGTTCATATGTTTTCCCACTTCATTCATCGACTAGGGGCCATGGCTTGCTGCTAGGCGATTACCCATGGTCTGTGGAATATCATAGAGATGAAATATTAAAGAGTTAATATTATTCCACTGCTACTCGATAATGAACCTAAGACGGTAGCATAATATAGTTCTTGTCTATGTTACAAATTCGAGAATGTTTATTAAAGGGTAATAAATGATTGGATTAGGATATTCAGGATATTTCGGAAATATTAATTTGATTAATAAATTCGAAATAAAATAAGATTTAATTGTTTAATTAAATATTTGATATTTATATTAAAATAATTTTAATTAATTGTTAATTAAAATTAAATAAGTTAAATTAATTAATTAATAGTAATTAATTATATGCCAAAATAATATTTAATCTATTGGACTTTAATTTAGTGGCTAGCACCCAAATTAATTAGAGTCATATTTAAGATTAAATATGGAAATCTTTATTTAATTAGGATTCCTAATTTGATTAAGTATCCTAATTTTATTTTGGAAAGAATCTTTAAGAGACCAAATTTGATTTGGAGAGATATTTGATTGACATTATTGTATTGAGATACAATTAAAACTTCTTGTACAAGTTTGAAAGGAAAAACTTATTGTTGAAGTTGATGCAAAACTTATTGTTGAAGTTGAGGCAAAACTTCCTTTTGAAGTTGAGGCAAAACTTCTTGTAGAAGGACTTGTTATTCAAGAAGTACTTCTTGTTGAAGTTGAAGGAGAACTTCTTGTTGAAGTTGAATGTGTCAATTGGTTGTTGCCTATATATATATGAACATAAGCAATAAACAAATGTAGTTTTTGTTGCTGAAGGTTGCATGCAAGCAGATAAATATATATACACAGCAAACGTTGTTGATAATATTTGCAAGAATTATCAGCAATTGTTTTTGGTTGTAATAGCTTGCGTAAGAATAATATATATACACAAAGACAATAGTTGTGGCATTGTGGTATATATATACACAAGCAATTGCTGTTACAAATTTACGTTGCTTTTATATATATATATATACTAGTTTTTGCCCGTGCCTACGGCACGGTGTTATAGTATTTGGCCCGTACCTACGGCACGATGTTACAGAATTAAATTATTTTATTTTTAATTAAATGATGCCCGTGCCTACGGCACGACACGGTATTACAGAATTAAATGATTTTATTTTTTAATTAAATGATGCACGTGCCTACGGCACGGTGTTACAGTATTTGGCCCGTGCCTACGGCACGGTGTTACAAAATAAATGATTTTATTTTAACTTTCTATTTTTTTATTTGAAAATTTGAAAATTTTGACCATTTCCATCAATCAATTCACTCTCTTTCCTCCAATTACCAATGAAATGATCTGAGCCGTTAATTAAGCCACATAAAGAGAGCCGTTGGATGCACTCTCTTTCCTCAAACACCATTGTGCTTTATAATATAGATATATATATATATATATATATATATATATTGTTGATGGTGTTTTTTAAACACTATGATATTTAAGCAGTACGGCAGGGGTAAAAAGGGTAACTCCATTCTTGATCGAGACCACTAATGCCGACCGACCACATGAGTTGGGGCCGAGCACTTATGATCGGTAACCCGACCACTTAAGATCGGATGACCGGGCATTATCAGATCGACAACAACATTCTCAGCTCAAAAGACCATCATGACCGACCTCATGAAGAGACCGACCAGTGTGAGTGGTAAATCTATCACTATTTCCCAATCATTTAACCTAATATTTTATATAGTTTCTTGAGTTTTGTGAATATTTTGATGTGTTTGGTGTTATTTTGTAGATAAATAAAGTTTCAGGACTAACTAGAGGTGATTTGGGTAAAAATAGTGAAAATCGGCAAAAAGGGCATTTTGGTAATTTCCCGCGTCGCGACGCCAGGACCTTCCGCGTCGCGACGCCCACGTGCACCGGATTCTGCTATCGTGCGCCGGGTCAGAATATGAGAAGTTTGACTTTGCTAACGTGCCCCGTGTAACGACCGGGGACTATTATTATTGAATGTGACGAACTTGTTGCAAATAGGACGAAGGAATATGAAATAAATTATGAATTGGACTCTA
Source organism: Zanthoxylum bungeanum (assembly GCA_019454045.1). Classification (NCBI taxonomy): domain Eukaryota; kingdom Viridiplantae; phylum Streptophyta; class Magnoliopsida; order Sapindales; family Rutaceae; genus Zanthoxylum; species Zanthoxylum bungeanum. The sequence continues at coordinate 42,660 of SKCR01025192.1, forward strand.
ATAACATTGGGTTAAGGTTTGAAAACTATCGGTAAATTCTCGAGGTCCCGAAGAGAAGAAATTGTCCGGTATGCCCTTTAAGCGGAAATCGGTATTTAGGGCATAAATTTTTCATACGAACTCGGAATTTTATGAATTTTTATCGCCGGAAGGAAAGCTTAGACCGAGATCTTCAATTTTCGTATTAAATGTTTTCTCAAAATCAGATCGGAAGATGACCAAAAATGCAAGACAAGTTCGGATGAATGATGATTGGACCCAAATGATAAAAAAAATATCAAGTCTCTCAAGTTTTCTAGATTTTTCTACACAACTCTTGTATCTTTTAGGCCCACTATATAAAGGGCAATTTTTCACTATTCCCATAGAAAATTGAGGGGAAAAAGAGAAGAAATCGTGAAGAAGGAGAAGAAGAAGAGAAGAAGAGAAGAGAAGAAGAAGGAAAGAAAGAGAGAAAGAAAAAGATAAATCAAGCCTTAAAAACCTAGCAACTATGGAAGACTAAATGGATGAAGAAATCAAGAAAAGAGGTAAGAAACCAAAACCCTAAATTCAAAACTTAAAAGACAAATGTGATGATTTGATGATTATGGTGAAATTGAAAGCATGAATGGATTGTTGATTGTGTGATTTTTCTCTTGGAGTGATGAAATAAGACCAATTCAAGTTAGCGAATTTTGGGTATTAATATTAGAATATGGAGTATAGGTTAGAAATTGAATTGAAGAGTTAGTGTATGCTTTGTAGTGTGAAAGATGATGTGCAAATTATTGGTTGAAATTGGAAACATTAATATGTTTTGTAAAGTTAAATATTGGAATTAAGAAGCTTAGGAAGTTAATTGGTGATGATAAATTGATATGTGAGTTTTGATGTATTTGATGGTATAAGAGTATTGGTTCATCATAAGTGGGTGGTTAAGAGTGTATTGATCATGTTTTGGGATGCTTGGGAGGCCAAGATTGTGGCCTGGGTTCGGCAAAACCCAGAGGCCGTTCGAACGCCCGTCGCACGCGAAGTAAAAATCTGGATCTTTCATATGAACGTTCAAACGCGCGCTCCAAACGAAACTCGAACACAACGCTATTGTTCAGTCACGTTCGAATGCGTTATAGAACGCTACTCGAACGAGAGCTCTCTTGAATTACCGTTCGAACGCGTTTCAGAACGCTACTAGAACGTGAGCTCACTGGAATTGCGTTCGAACGCGTTGAAGAACGCAGAACGAACACAAGCTGTTCGAACGCGTTGAAGAACGTAGCACGAACGCGGACACACTGGATAGCAGAACTCAATTCCTGGATTGTAGACTAAAACCTTGAGATCAATAAACTCCTTAGGGTTCTTTTCAAGTATAATATGAGATTAATAAGGACTTGTTATGATGTTACAAGTAAAGAATCCTATAATTCGAGATCCTAATCTCATATCATTTCTTACGTATAGACATATGACATGAGTCTCAATTCGATCCCGATCGCATAAGGATGCTTAATGTACATCATCAGTGCTTGTGTACACAACCTGTGAGTGGACACCTTATCTTTTACTTGATTTCTTTATTACTTGTATTTAAATACCAGACTTAATTTTCAGCAATTAGGGCGTTAGCCAAGTTTGTTTTTATATCATATATGATTTAGCATGTTTTGAGAAGTTTTATGGAAAATTGATGTTTCAGTTCAAGTTTTATGTTTTACAGAAGATGTTTTATGGTTTTCGGGGCATGAGGTAAAAACTCACCCCAGTATGCAACTAGAGATACAGATGAAATTGACGGATACAGATAGCATGTGCACATGTTGAGGACTGAGGGGACGCTCTCAGATCCTCCAGATGGGCTAGGCGGATGGAGAGATATCACGCCCCTAGACCCCCAGATTTAGAGACAGTTGTGGCATGCTTTGGGGGACGGCGAGACGTAACGCCCCAAAGTCATGGTTTTGCACTCATGCCTCTGAGATTGGTATGTGAGGGGTCGGACGATACATAACGCCCTCATATGACCGGGTTTTTCGATAGAGACAGATACAGATTTCAGAAATGATTTCCGATTTTCAAATTATAAGATTTCCAAGTTTGGAAACCAGATTTTTCAAAGGGAATTTTCTAAAGAAGTAAAGATGATTTCAAATAGTATTTCTAAACGGTTGTTTTAAAAGTTGAATATCGATTACTTAGTTTTCGATTTTAGTCCACTCACTTAGATTGCATAGCAATCTAACCCCCCAACCAGACTTAGTTGTTTTGCAGGGATTCCAGGAGGACAAGCTCGGGAGGATGGATACTGATGCAGTCACTGGGGATTGGAGTCCACCAGCATGGAGTGTCAAGTTTGAGAGTCCAGTCATTGTCAAAATGTTGGTATACATTTAGAGAGGTCACAAATACCCCAAGTCTAATAAAGTATTGTGAACAGAAACATCATCTTGTATGCATTTAGAAATAATAGAAGTATCACATGGTGATTTAATAATGTGTATATGCATATTGTGGTATTTAATTGATTGTGGTACATTCATGAAGTCTGAGGCTCATGGGGTTAGTTCAGCTATCCCCTGCCGGTAATATCTCCCGGATTTGGGGATGTTACAAAGATGGTATCAGAGCATGGTCTAGGGAGTCAGTGATTGCAGTGGGCAGAGTGCTGGGGTCTTGTATATGTTGTATGTCCGGGATACTCATATATGGGGCACTACCTCTCCAGTATCTGATTCTCGAGCGCGTCCTCAAAGCTTCTCAGACAGGTTAGTGAATACCTCCCAGCTTCTTGAATCATTTTCTTCTCTAAATAAGCGTTGTTCCATAGTACCGGATTACTTTTCTAAATTCCGAATAAGTTAAGAAACCAGATTGTTACGTCCCTTAGAAAAGTGAGTAAGAAGAGACAAGAAGGAAATCCATTTAGAAAACTATATCGGATTGAGATAAGGATATATAGAGATAGGAAGAAGCAGATGAGTTGAAAAGATATGCACCCTAGAAAGCAGAAAAGAAAGATAAAGTTAAAAGAAAAGTAAAGGAAGAAAACATAAGATCAGAATAATAAGTAAAGTATCAAAGCCCCTGACAGTAAAAGGGAGTAAGAGTAACGAAGCCCTAGACAAGTAATAAGAGTTGTTCAGTACGATTAAGATCCTATTCCTACATCAGAAATCCTTTCAAGTAATTCCGGAAGACTTAGAAATTCCCTTATAGATAATGAACCCCCAAGTATTAATGAATGCCAAAGAGATGATGAAATAGACCCAGATGCTCAAAGAAAAGGATTCCAGATACCTAGAAGTTTTGAATTAGCATGAGACAGGAATGAAAAGAGATAGAAGGCAGTAGGAAGAGCTTAAAGATACTCCTTATGGATAGACAACAATTTAATGATTAGAAGAGAAGTAAGATAAAATAGAGGATTATATAATAGGAAACTCAGAATATAACTGAAGTCTTTGATAAGGCTTAAACGTCGAAGAAGAACCCAAATCACTCTAAGTACCCCTACATGTGAAACAAACCCCTAAGCACAAAGCAAGAATGGCCAGCTGTCTTGCCTCTAGCCACCCGGTGGGAAGAAAATCTTAAACCGACCAACCTTTAAACCTCTCTGTGGCACCAGATCAGAGGGTGGCCTTGATAAAGCATATCTTACAGAGAAAGACGAAAGTAAGAGACCAGATAAGAGTTTACCTAGGGAACTTGTAAGGTAAAAATCCGATAATTTATTCAGGAATAGATTCATGAGAATTAAAGAGACGGAGTTTATAAAGAGCACTAGTATGAAGCGTAGGTAAGAAGCCGGGATTAATACAGATAGAGAGATAGAAATAGATAAGGAAGGGTGAATACCCGAAGTAATATAAACCAGAGACTTGGAGTCAAGCGATGGAGGTGATAACAAAACTAGTGGTAAAGAACAAACAAAGTGAGAATGGGATAAAATAGAAGGTTAAAGGATTCACAGCCAGGTTCTTCTATTAAAAGGTCTTTCCTTATTCTGTATATTTAGTATAATACATAAGTAACTAAGATGGCTATAAGGTAAAAGAGGTAAGGACTCAAGGACGATCAAGGAAATTTAGACGAAAACAGAAGTCAAAATATCAATAAGAAAGGAAGGACCTTGAGTCATTCAAGACTTATATATGTTTTTGCTTGAGTAACAGATTTTATCGGTACAAAGTACTAAAGGTGGGATTGTGAGAAAGCCCTTAGCATAAAGAATATAAAGAAGGAAATACTTAAGACATTTTACCGATTAAGGAAGTTAGAATAAGGATTGTTAGACTAGCAAAGGATTACGAGAGAGTTGAACATCAAGTGAATCTCACACGAGATGGAATGATACAGATTCATAGGGGTATATAAACATAAGTATGGGAACCGAACTATAAGACGATGGTATCTAAGGAGGTAAACAGAGTGTTAGCGGAAATGATATAATTAATGGAGGAATTAAGGAGTGTAGCGAAAAACAGGATGTTTGGATCTCGAACAAACAAAGAAGTAATTCATGAATGGTTTTGGTAGTGCGAAGTATAAGAAGGAATGAAGTATGGACGTAGTATTAAGGACTACGGGAACAAAGCAAAGAAGAAATTAAGCCAATAACAGGATTGATCCTTGAACTTAATAATGGAAATTATCTTATTAATGGCGCAAGGAAACTCAATGTCAGGTGACTCGTAAGTTAGGTAAGAGTCCAAAATAGATTAAAGGTTATAGAACCCAGGGATAAATCGAACTAGCCAAGGATTATCTTAAAGTAAGAAAGATAGCTCTACAAGATTGTAGTAGATTTAAGGAAACAATAAGATTATCGGGATGAACAGTAATATAAAGAGAATGAATCGAGGATCATAGAAGAACCAAAGTAGAGTAGGATGCAAGAAGCAAATGGAAAGAGAACTACAGTAGTCTTAAGTAGTGAATGATACAGTAAAGGAATAGAGTTAAGAATAAAATGACTATCATGCTGAGAGTAACAAAGGAATTCATTATATTTTGAGGGTGTGTAAACGTAAGGGATAGCAAGATTAGACAAACACGGAATGACTTATAAAGGATAAGCTAGATGGATTAAAAAATTCAAGAAATTGGTCTTGAGGAATTTAAGTAAACTTTTAGTGAAAATAAGAAAAAGATAACTAGAATACTAAAGTAAAAGATCGATAAGAAATTGAATAAGGTACCCAACCCAAGCTTAGAGGGGGTCGAACCATTACGGGTTTGAGATGGTTTAATCACGGTCGTGGGTGACTTGGTAAGAGACCATGAGGCCTAAAAGAATATCTATGAAGAAGAAAACTTTATAAGCAAAGTATAAAAATTAAGTATTGTGGTATGGTCTATATTTTAAAGGAATAAGGATGTTATGGATAAGTAAGGGCTGTATGATTGTTTAAAGAAAACGTCCTAACTTGTTACAAGAACTTGATTATACCATAATATATGTAAAGATGTGTGATTGGTGGCTAATGAGTTAGTGAATTGGGAATGGTATTTTAAGGAGACCGATTTGATGATATTTCAAATCAATAGGAGGAAAGAAAATATTATAACTGTCAAATTCTTTGTCTAGTTAAGGATATGCAAAAGGTTAAGAAAGAATCGGAATAGCACGGTATTGGTATCAAAGATCTTAGTTTGCCAATTAAGTAAGTATGAAAAGAGGGGTTATAAAGATGGTAGTAACCAGAAATAAACATATGGATTTATGTTTTTCGACACAAGTTTAATAACCAGAAATTCGATAAGAACAATAACTGTAAGATCAATAAAGCCAAGATAAGCACCAAGGGGATTCGAGGACGAATCCTATTTAAGGGGGGGAGAATTTGTAACGACCGGGGACTATTATTATTGAATGTGACGAACTTGTTGCAAATAGGACGAAGGAATATGAAATAAATTATGAATTGGACTCTAATAACATTGGGTTAAGGTTTGAAAACTATCGGTAAATTTCTCGAGGTCCCGAGAAGAAATTGTTCAGTATGCCCCTTTAAGCGGAAATCGGTATTTCGGGCATAACTTTTTCATACAAACTCGGAATTTTATGAATTTTATATCGCCGGAAAGCTTAGACCGAGATCTTCAATTTTCGTATTAAATGTTTTCTCAAAATCAGATCGGAAGATGACCAAAAATGCAAGACAAGTTCGGATGAATGATGATTTGGACCCAAATGATAAAAAAAATATCAAGTCTCTCAAGTTTTCTAGATTTTTCTACACAACTCTTGTATCTGTTAGGCCCACTATATAAAGGGCAATTTTTCACTATTCCCATAGACACAAAATTGAGAGGGAAAAGAGAAGAAATCGTGAAGAAGGAGAAGAAGAAGAGAAGAAGAAGAAGAAGAAGAAGGAAAGAAAGAGAGAAAGAAAAAGATAAATCAAGCCTTAGAAAACCTAGCAACTATGGAAGACTAAATGGATGAAGAAATCAAGAAAAGAGGTAAGAAACCAAAACCTAAATCAAAAACTTAAAAGACAAATATGATGATTTGATGATTATGGTGAAATTGAAAGCATGAATGGATTGTTGATTGTGTGATTTTTCTCTTGGAGTGATGAAATAAGACCAATTCAAGTTAGTGAATTTTGGGTATTAATATTAGAATATGGAGTATAGTTAGAAATTGAATTGAAGAGTTAGTGTATGCTTTGTAGTGTGAAAGATGATGTGCAAATTATTGGTTGAAATTGGAAACATTAATATGTTTTGTAAAGTTAAATATTGGAATTAAGAAGCTTAGGAAGTTAATTGGTGATGATAAATTGATATGTGAGTTTTGATGTATTTGATGGTATAAGAGTATTGGTTCATCATAAGTGGGTGGTTAAGAGTGTATTGATCATGTTTTGGGATGCTTGGGAGGCCAAGATTGTGGCCTGGGTTCGGAAAAACCCAGAGGCCGTTCGAACGCCCGTCGCACGCGAAGTAAAAATCAGGATCTTTCATATGAACGTTCGAACGCGTCTCCAAACGCAACTCGAACGCACGCTATTTGTTCAGTCACGTTCGAACACGTTATAGAACGCTACTCGAATGAGAGCTCTCTGGAATTACCGTTCGAACGCATTTCAGAACGCTACTCGAACGTGAGCTCACTGGAATTGCGTTCGAACGCGTTGAAGAACGTAGCACGAACGCGGACACACTGGATAGCAAACTCAATTCCTGGATTGTAGACTAAAACCTTGAGATCAATAAACTCCTTAGGTTTCTTTTCAAGTATAATATGAGATTAATAAGGACTTGTTATGATGTTACAAGTAAAGAATCCTATAATTCGAGATCCTAATCTCATATCCTTTCTTACGTATAGACATATGACATGAGTCTCAATTCGATCCCGATCGCATAAGGATGCTTAATGTACATCATCAGTGCTTGTGTACACAACCTGTGAGTGGACACCTTATATTTTACTTGATTTCTTTATTACTTGTATTTAAATACCAGACTTACTTTTCAGCAATTAGGGCGTTAGCCAAGTTTGTTTTTATATCATATATGATTTAGCATGTTTTGAGAAGTTTTATGGAAAACAGATGTTTCAGTTCAAGTTTTATGTTTTACAGAAGATGTTTTATGGTTTTCGGGGCATGAGGTAAAAAATCACCACAGTATGCAACTAGAGATACAGATGGAATTGACGGATACAGATAGCATGTGCACATGTTGAGGACTGAGGGGACGCTCTCAGATCCTCCAGATGGGCTAGGCGGATGGAGAGATATCACGCCCCTAGACCCCCAGATTTAGAGACAGTTGTGGCATGCTTTGGGGGACGGCGAGACGTAACGCCCCAAAGTCATGGTTTTGCACTTCTGCCTCTGAGATTGGTATGTGAGGGGTCGGACGATACGTAACGCCCTCATATGACGGGTTTTCGATGATAGAGATTAGATACAGATTTTCAGATAAATGATTTTCAGTTATCCGATTTTCAAATTATAAGATTCCAAGTTGGAAACCAGTTTTCAAAGGGAATTTTCTAAAGAAGTAAAGATGATTTCAAATAGTATTTCTAAATGTTTTTTTAAAAGTTGAATATCGATTACTTAGTTTTCGATTTTAGTCCACTCACTTAGATTGCATAGCAATCTAACCCCCCACTAGACTTAGTTGTCTTGCAGGGATTCCAGGAGGACAAGCTCGGGAGGATGGATACTGATGCAGTCACTGGGGATTGGAGTCCACGACCATGGAGTGTCAAGTTTGAGAGTCCAGTCATTGTCAAAATGTTGCTATACATTTAGAGAGGTCACAAATACCCCAAGTCTAATAAAGTATTGTGAACAGAAACATCATCTTGTATGCATTTATAAATAATAGAAGTATCACATGGTGATTTAATTAATATGTGTATATGCATATTATGGTATTTAATTGATTGTGGTACATTCATGAAGTCTGAGGCTCATTGGGTTAGTTCAGCTATCCCCTACCGGTAACATCTCCCGGATTTGGGGATGTTACACGCCGTGCCACGTGTCACAACCATAGCCGATCTGCTAACATGCGCCGTGCCACGTGTCATCATCCTACGGTGCCGACAATTACTATTTCCACGTGTGCCACGTGTCATCCTACGTGTCGCCACGTCATCCGATCAACGAGTCAACTCTGCCACGTGTCTTGCCACATCATCATCCACGTCAGCAGGTCAACCGAGTCAACATGCCACGTCAGCATCAGCCAATCACAGCGTGACACGTGTGGCAATCCTATGGTGCCAACAATTGATCTCAGCCGCCTTGCCACGTCAGCGCCACGTCATCGCCACGTCAGCATAATAATTGAGCTCTTAGCCGCCTCGCCACATGTCGCCTTATCTTCTTTTCCGAATCAACACGTGTCAAGCCCTCAGCGTGCCACGCATCACTGTTCTGGCGTCGCGACGCCAAAGGCCTTGGCGTCGCGATGCCAGATGCTTACCCGCGCCTATAAATTGAGCTCGAGATTTCATTTTTTGTTGTACCATTCTCTCTCATTTATTTGATGTAAATAGAGAGTTCTTCTCTCTCTAAGTTTCTTTTAATTTAGTTTTGTATTACGTTCTGTAATAATAATAATTTACTTTCTTTATTTTACAGTTTTTACTATTCACTATGAAGAGGTAACTTCCCTATGCTATGGTGAAAGGTAATTCTTTTACTATTGCTATTTAGATTAATCTCCCTTAAAAATAATATATTCACTATTTAAAATATTGACTTAAAAAGGATACCGCCATATTGGTCGGTTGGTAATTCATTTTAATCTGGTTTAAACCTGACTAATCAAGGATACCGCCAGATTGATCGGTTGGTAATTAAATTCCATTACCGCCTAAATGGAAGGTTTATTTTGGTTCCGCCTTAATGGCTGGTTGGACTTAATTTGACTTAATCAGGATACCGCCAGATTGGTCGGTTGGTAATATTATCACAAATTTATATATTATTTTTTGGGAGATATCTAAATTAGTAGTAGTAGAAATAATTCCTTTTATTTTATGGCTTTTACTTTTAAGTTTATACCAGCCCTAGCTATGTGTCATAACTAAGTTATTTATCTAGGGTTGTGATGAAATCTAATATCACCGGTTTATAAGGGTTAGATTATAGTTTAGGTAATATAAAGATTTATTTATTGAGTCTTAATCTTAATGCTTTTTATTAACTGGCCACTAATAAAATTGATAAGGTAAACTTAAAATGAACTAGACATAGGGATTTTAGGTTTAAGACCTTAGACTCAATAGCCCACGATCTTCTTTGAGGATAGATAACCCTTTAATAGATTTCCTCACATGATAGGAATATACCTGTCGGGCGGGAGTAGCCATAATTGGAACTTAATCTTAATGAATCCAGATAATTTGGTTAACATAGACATATGGTTCAATTAGGTTAAACTGGATATTTGTAGTTGACCATCGGAAGAGGCTTTTACATAATTTAGTGTTCCAGGTTAATAAATCAATATATTACCCAACTTTAAGATAACCACTTTATCTTTAAATAATATTGGAATAAATCACAACTCTAGATAGTTTTAATATTGAATTTTCTTAAAATCTACTTTCGAACAATTTTATTTACTTATTTTTTTTTTTAAATTTAGAATCGTCACCATTTCAAATCAATCAAACAACCTGTTAGATACTAGTAATCATTTGACCTCATAAAAATTAATAGATAAGGTTTTAAGTCCTCGTGGGATCGATAATTTTTATACTACTTGAACGATACGTGCGCTTGCATTATACGCGTGCGTTTACGCCGGTTAAGTTTTTGGCGCCGTTGCTGGGGACTTATTTACCTTTTACTATTAGTTTAGGGGTTAGATACATTTACTTGTATCTAATTTCTTTTTACTTATTATTTTTGTTTTCTTGTGTTACAGGTTCTCAGAAACTACATGAGACGAACCAGAAGCTTTGAACTCCAACCGCTTGACCCAGAAATTGAAAGAACCATCAGACAGTTAAGAAGGGAAAGGTGAGAAGGCCAAAAAGCTTTAGTCAACATGGAACCTGAACCTTTGGAGGTTGCACCGCCAATACCCATTCGAGACAGAACCATTCCGGTGGTAGATGGCCTCATTTCCTGTATTGTACTTCCTCCCTTACCAGCAAATGCGGGTGACATCAAAACTTGCATTCAGATGATTCAGCAGACAGTTCAGTTTGGAGGAAATGCAACAGAAGATCCTAATGCTCACATCATCAACTTCTTGGAAGTTTGCGGCACTTTCAATTACAATCGAGCATCAGAATAAGCAATGAGACTGTGGGTTTTTCCATACTCCTTGAAAGACAGAGCGAAAGCATGGCTACATTCATTACCAGCTGGTTTCATCACAACTTGGAACACTTTAGCCACCAAATTCCTTACAAAGTACTTTCCACCAGCCAGAACAGTAAAACTGAGGAATGACATCACATCTTTTGTACAACAAGATTCAGAATCCATTTACGAAGCTTGGAAAAGGTACAAAGATTTGCTCCGGAAATGTCATCACCATGAGATTCCAAAATGGCTTCAAGTCTAAACTTTCTATAATGGACTTTCTGGACTGATGAGAACCACAATCGATGCTGCTGCTGGAGGAGCTTTGATGGAAAAATGAGAAGATCAAGCCTGAGACCTAATCGAAGAAATGGCTAACAATAATTCTTTATGGCCAACAGAAAGGAGCATAATTCAAAGAATTGCAGGAATTTATGAAGTTGGAGCCAATACAGCAGTCAACACCAAGCTGGATCAGATATGCAAATTCATGGAGACTCTTACCACTGGATCCACAAGTTCACCATATGGAGGAGTACCAGAGCCACACCAACTTGAAGAGACGGTGAATTATGTCAACAATTCAGGCCAACAGCGGAACTATCCACCACCTGGATTCCAGCAACAGAACAAAGGCCAGGAGCAGACAAATGAACCAGTAATGGCAGAGATGCTAGCTCAATTAAAAAGATATGAAGCTATGATTCAGAGCCTATCAGCTTCCATCAAAGCACTGGAGAATCAAATCGGACAACTGGCCAATGCTCAGAGTTACAGACCACCAGGTAATCTTCCCAGCACCACATAATCCAATCCAAGGAACCGAGTGAAGGAGCAATGTCAAGCCATTACTTTGAAAAGCGTTACTGAAATCAACAAAGATGTTGGAATCAAGATGTCCCAAGAAGAAGTTCCAAAAGAATCCGAGAAACAGATGGAGGAAAAATAAGCAAAGGAAAAAGAAGCAAAGGAAAAAGAACCAGAAAAAATCATTCCACCTCCACCTTTTCCTCAGCGTCTTCAGAAAAATAAACTGGACAAGCAGTTTTCTCGATTCTTGGAGGTTTTCAAAAAGCTGCACATCAACATCCCATTTGCAGAAGCCTTGGAAGAAATGCCCAGTTATGTCAAATTCATGAAAGACATTCTTTCACGAAAACGGAGATTGGGAGACTACAAAACAGTTGCATTAACGGAAGAATGCAGCGCCATTATTCAGAGGAAACTTCCCCATAAATTGAAAGATCCTGGCAGTTTCACAGTTCCATACACCATTGGAGAACATTATATCGGTAAGGTTTTATGTGATTTAGGTGCTAGTGTTAACTTGATGCCTTTTTCTATTTACAAGAAACTGCAGATTGGAGAAGCAATGCCTACCTCAGTATCTTTGCAACTTGCTGACCGAACACTCGCATTTCCAAGAGGTGTTGTTGAAGATGTGCTGGTCAAAGTAGACAAACTAATTCTCCCAACAGATTTCATCATCCTTGACATGGAAGAAGACAAAGAAATACCTATCATTCTTGGGAGACCATTCTTGGCTACAGGTAAAACTGTGATTGATATGCAAAAAGGAGAACTGACCATGAAAGTGCAGGACCAAGAAGTGACCTTTAATGTTTTCAAAGCCATGAAATTCCCGAGCGATGAAAAAGAAGAAGAAGAATGCTTCAGAGTTGATGTTGTTGATAGTATTATTCAAAATACTGAGCCAAATCCCACAGATACACTTAAAGCTTGCATCACCAACATGACAGACATCGAACTTGATGCTGAAATCTTGGAATGTATCAACTACTTTGACAAGCCATTCCGATTCAAAGCAACACCACCAGTTGAAAGCGTTGAACTGCCAAGAAAGATCGAATCAAGCCTTCGATTAAAGAACCACCGCAGCTGGAACTAAAGTTACTTCCGAGCCATCTCAGGTATGCATTTGTTGGAAACTCTTCTGAATTACCTGTTATTATTTCTTCATCACTAACATTGGAGCAAGAAGAAAAGCTACTGAGAGTGTTACGAGAGCACAAAAGAGCCATTGGCTGGACTATAGCAGACATTCGAGGCATTAGTCCATCATTTTGCATGCATAAGATTCTGATGAATGATGAGTACAAACCCACAGTGGAGCATCAACGAAGACTCAATCCAATCATGAAGGAAGTCGTGAAGAAAGAAATCATCAAATGGTTGGATGCCGGCATCATTTACCCTATCTCAGATAGCACTTGGGTAAGTCCTATGCAGTGTGTACCAAAGAAAGAAGGAATTACTGTGGTCACCAATGAAAAGAACGAGTTGATTCCAACAAGAACGGTGACTGGGTGGAGAGTTTGCATGGATTACAGGAAGCTGAACAAAGCCACGGAAAGGACCATTTTCCGCTACCATTCATTGACCAGATGTTAGATAGACTGGCGGGACATGAGTTCTATTGCTTTCTTGACGGATATTCAGGATACAATCAGATTGCCATTGCCCCAGAAGATCAAGAGAAAACTACTTTTACATGTCCCTATGGTACTTTTTCTTTCCGCAGAATGCCATTTGGATTATGTAATGCCCCCGCCACTTTTCAGCGTTGCATGATGGCCATTTTCTCAGACATGCTGGAGCAGAGTATAGAGGTATTTATGGATGACTTTTCTGAGTTTGGAGAATCTTTTGACCATTGCTTGCAAAATCTGAAACATGTATTACAAAGGTGCGAAGATACAAACCTGGTACTCAATTGGGAGAAATGCCATTTCATGGTACATGAAGACATTGTTCTTGGACACCGGATCTCACAAAAGGGAATCGAGGTAGACAAAGCAAAGATTGAAACAATTGAAAAACTACCTCCACCAACATCTGTCAAAGGGATTCGGAGCTTTCTCGGAAATGCAGGTTTTTACAGGAGATTTATCAAAGACTTTTCCAAGATTGCTAAACCTCTTTGCAATCTTCTGGAAAAGGATGTGCCTTTCAACTTCACCAAAGAATGTCAGAAAGCTTTTGAGATCTTAAAACAGAAGCTGGTCTCTGCCCCCATCATTGTAGTACCAGACTAGACCCTTCCATTTGAAGTGATGTGCGATGCTAGTGATTTTGCTGTAGGTGCAGTTTTGGGACAACGCAAAGAAAATTTTTTTCACACCATTTACTACTCCAGCATAACTTTAAATGAAGCTCAACTCAACTACACAACCACTGAAAATGAGTTGCTCGTAGTTGTGTATGCTTTTGACAAATTCCGCTCCTATCTGCTGGGTCCCAAAGTGGTGGTCTACACAGATCATTCAGCAAATATCTGATCACGAAGAAAGATGCCAAACCCAGATTGATCCGTTGGATACTTCTTCTGTAAGAATTTGATGTGGAGATTCAAGACAGGAAAGAGACAGAAAATCAGGTGGCAGATCACTTATCGAGGCTCGAGAATGGAGAAACAACTGAAAAGAATTGACAATCAAAGAAACTTTTCCAGATGAACAGCTGTTTGCCATGAAACAACAGGAAGTCCTTTGGTATGCTGACTATGTCAACTACATTGTGTCAGGAAAATGGCCGTTGGAATGGACAACTCAACAACGAAAGAAGTTCTTCAAAGAAGTAAAGAACTATGTTTGGGATGAACCGTACCTGTTTAAACGCTGTACTGATCAATTATTGAGACGATGTGTTCCACAGGAAGAGGTCAACAGTGTTCTGCAACATTGTCATTCATCACCATACGGCGGACACTTCAGCGGAAATAAAACTGCAGCAGAAGTTCTTCAATCAGGTTTGTTCTGGCCCACACTTTTTAAAGATGCTTATCTTTTTGCTTTTCAATGTGACAGGTGCCAGAGAACAGAGAATATTTCAAGAAGAAATGAAGGACCATTGCAAAACATTCTGGAAGTGGAGATATTCGATGTGTGGGGTATTGATTTCATGGGACCCTTTGTTCCATCATTTGGAAACCTGTACATCTTGGTTGCTGTAGACTATGTCTCCAAATAGGTTGAAGCAATTGCACTACCATCCAATGATTCAAAAGTGGTGATCAAATTCCTGAAAAAGAATATTTTCACTCGGTTCGGAACACCTCGTGCAATCATCAGCGATGGTGGCTCACATTTCTGCAACATATACTTCGATGCACTCCTATCCAAATACAGAGTTACTCACAAGGTTGCCACAACTTACCATCCACAGTCAAATGGACAAGTTGAGGTTTCAAACAGGGAGATCAAAAGAATCCTAGAAAGAACCGTTAGATCAACAATGAGAGACTGGTCTACAAAACTAGATGATGCATTATGGGCCTACCGAACAGCTTACAAGACACCCATTGGTATGTCCCCATATCGATTGGTGTTTGGGAAAACATGCCATCTGTCAGTTGAACTTGAACACAAGGCGTACTGGGCACTGAAGAAGTTGAATCTTGATTCACAAGTTGCAGGAGAGAAAAGACTTCACCAACTCAATGAATTGGAGGAATTTCGCCTACAGGCTTATGAGAATGCCAGATTATACAAGGAAAAGACCAAAAAATGGCATGACCAAAAAATAGTGCACAGAAAGTTGGAACCAAGGCAGCAGGTGTTGTTGTACAACTCAAAGTTGAAACTTTTCCCTGGAAAGTTGAAATCTAAGTGGTCTGGACCATTAGTGATCACTCAGGTTTTACCATATGGAGCTGTTGAGTTACTGGATCCCAATACAAACAACACATTCAAGGTTAACAGTCAGCGTGTCAAGCACTACTGGGGAGAATCATTTGAGCGACAAAAAGAAAGTGTCACACTTTCAGATCCAGTATAAACTTTCGAGCAGTCACGTCTAGATGACGACGATTAAACTTAGCGCTCGCAGGGAGGCAACCCATGCAATTTTTGTATATTTTGTGATTTGGTGTGATTTTATTTTGTGTGCTTAGTTTTTGCAGATTAAGTCATTTCAAGATGGAAGAAGCTCTCGTAAATCTTCACAAGCAATTTCATTCTCTCCCTCAAAAATCTCTAATGAAAGTTTACAAAGCTCGCTTGGAACGGATGAGAATACTAACGATCCATGGTGTTCCCAATGACATTCGTTGGGTAATTGAAGCACGAGTTCGATTGACAGGTGAGTCTTCTGACACTTTTATTTCACATATGCCCGGTTTTGGAAGAAGCACCTATGCAAAGAAACAAAGAGCTAAGCAAATGGGTGTTTGTTACAAATGTGCACGTTGGAATTGCAATACTCGTTGTCGTTCTTTAGGAATGGTGTCTGATAATCGCGAAGACAAAATTAAATTCATTAGGGATGGCTTGAGTAAGGAGTCTTTAGATGATATATCTTCGACTCATGAGACGCATCCCAGTGGATATGTTCACATAGCCTTTCGTAAATTACATACACAATTTCAAAAAGAAAGACAACAATTAAGTCTTGGGAATCTGACTAAAAAAGACTCTGTTTGCCAATTTATAAGAAAATTGGATGGGAAGCTTGTCCCTGACGCATAGACATTAATCAAGCTGTAAATTCTTGTAAATATTATATCTCTTTGTCTTTTCCTAATAATTGTGATTTGTTTTGTTGTTTTCTTTTATTTTCTCCGACAGGATCCAGACCTTTTTGACTATCACGATTTATTTTACTATTTTGCTACTAATCGTCATTTGGAAGATACTTGTGCTATTTTTACTCACCCTTTTCAGGTATTGTAAATTCAACTCATCATTGCACTTTTGAAGACATCCAGAGTTAAAAAAATGGAAGCCACTTCAAGAAGACGAGTTGAAAACATCTGTGTGTTTTACGGTAGTAGTGTTGGTACTAAACCACAATACATAGAAGCAGCACAGGAATTGGGTCAAGTCTTAGCTGCAAGGAATATGCACTTAATATATGGCAGAGGCAATCTTGGACTAATGGGGATCGTTTCAAAGGCCGTACAAGAAGAAGGCAGTCATGTTTTGGGAATCATCCCAAAACCCTTGGCCGAGGCAAATCTTATTGAACCATAAAACGGAGAAGAACTGATCGTGCTAAGTATGTCTGAACGACTGGTAGAAATGATTAACCGTGCTGATGCTTTAATTGCTTCGCCAGGTGGCTTGGGTACATTGGAGGAAATTTTTATTGTACTATCTTGGGCGAAACTGAACATACACCAGAAACCAATGGGCTGTACAACGTTGATGGATTTTATGATTTTCTTTGTGTGTTTCTTGATGATGCACGGAGGAATGGGTTCATATCAAAACCTTTATAAGAACTCCTCTTTACTGCCAGAACCGCTCCGGATCTAATTGACCAACTCTTAGCATATGAACCACAAGTTGACCCTATTATTTCAAAGATAAATTGGTCTGAGGACGATTGTGGTAAGAGGCGTCGGGTTAATCTGGATCTTAACCTTTAATTTTCTGTAGAATTTCAACTAACCAGGTATTATCTTCTAAACTCTTCTTCTACTGTTTAAGACATTGGGGACAATGTCTCATTTAGGTTTGGGGGAGGGAATTAGTTGTTTAGTATCTTGTTTTTAGTTGTATGTTGTTTTTATTTTTAGTTCAAAATTTTTTCGAAAAATACAAAAAAAATTGAAAAATTTTCAAAAATTACAAAAATATTTTGCATTTTTGTGTTTTTATTTTGACTAAAAAGGTGAAATTGGTAAGAGATAACTGAGTAAGGAGTTTCCACTCCTGAGACGTATCTCGAACCTATTTTCGAAACAAATTAATTTTTTTTTATTTCCTTTTAAATTATTTAATTTGTGAATTCTCCATAATACTGACTAAAATGGATCTTCATATGCTCAGTTGGCAGGTATTATCAATATGCATAGTAACATACGGACATGAGCTAAAATTGAAAAGTTTGTAATATTCAGTTCTCTAGTTTAATTGGAGAAAGCATCTCAAAAAGTGATGAAGTAACAAAAAAAAAAAAAAAAACGTCCGAGATCTGAGTTATTAAGTCTGTAAGGGTGTTTTAACACCTAGTGCTCTAAAACCAACTGGCCCAAAGCTCGCTACATGGATCAAAGATGCTGCAAAAATATATATATATGAAGTCTGAGTAATTAAGTCCGTAGGGGTGCCTTAACACATGGTTCCCTAAAGCCAACTGGTTTGGGAGCCACCGACCCAAAGCTCGTTACATAGATGGAATATATTGTATATAAATAAAAAATAGAGAAAAAAATCAAAGAAAAAATCAGAAAAATGAGAAAAATTATTCCATTGCTGCCAAAAGGTGTGAAATCTGATAGAACTTTAGGACAAAAATATTACTCTCTTATCAACTGCACTTATGACTATTGTGGGCAAAAATGAGTTGTTTAATATTATGTTGGCTGTGTATATGAAAAATGGTAAATATAATCGGAGAATTTACTTATTCAGTAATTTAGAAAGAAACAAAACAACTAGTAACTTGAAGTAGAAGTTTCACCTGATTAGTCACTAACATCTTTATTCTCTTTTAGCTTGTCTTTTTGCTTTTGTGTGCATTAGTTTCACCACCTTTTTACTTTTGTAAAATGTTTGTGGATATCATTGCTGTAAACCCTCACGAGACTACAACTCGTCCACTAGAGACACCTAGGGGTTTAAAGGCTTGTTGCATATGCTAACTGCAACCGTGACCCCTACGAAAGTGGCTTAGTTAATTTATTTATTTATGTTATTTTATTTTATGTTTTGCTCGAGGACTAGCAAAATGTTAGGTTAGGGGTGTGATGAGTGGTAAATCTATCACTATTTCTCAATCATTTAACCTAATATTTTGTATAGTTTCTTGAGTTTTGTGAATATTTTGATGTGTTTTGTGTTATTTTGTAGATAAATAAAGTTTCAGGACATTCTGGAGGTGATTTGGGCCAAAACAGTGAAAATCGGCAAAAATGGCATTTTGGTAATTTCCCGCGTCGCGACGCCAGGACCTTCCGCGTCGCGACGCCTAACGTGCACCGGAGTCTGCTATCGTGCGTCGGGTCAACGGGTCAGAATTTGAGAAGTTTGACTTTGCTAACGTGTGCCGTGCCACGTGTCACAACCATAGCCGATCTGCTAATGTGCGTCGTGCCACGTGTCATCATCATACGGTGCCGACAATTACTATTTCCACGTGTGCCACGTGTCATCCTACATGTCGCCACGTCATCCGGTCAACGAGTCAACTCTGCCACGTGTCTTGCCACATCATCATCCACGTCAGCAGGTCAACCGAGTCAACATGCCACATCAGCATCAGCCAATCACAGCGTGACACGTGTCACAATCCTATGGTGCCGACAATTGATCTCAGCCGCCTTGCCACGTCAGCGCCACGTCAGCATAATAATTGAGCTCTTAGCCGCCTCGCCACATGTCGCCTTATCTTCTTTTCCGAATCAACACGTGTCAAGCCCTCAGCGTGCCACTCATCACTGTTCTGGCATCGCGACGCTAAAGGCCTTGGCGTCGCGACGCCAGATGCTTACCCGCGCCTATAAATTGAGCTAGAGATTTCAGTTTTTGTTGTACCATTCTCTCTCATTTCTTTGATGTACATAAAGAGTTCTTCTCTCTCTAAGTTTCTTTTAATTTAGTTTGTAATTTTAATTACGTTCTGTAATAATAATAATTTACTTTCTTCATTTTACAGTTTTTACTATTCACTGTGAGGAGGTAACTTCCCTATGCTAGGGTGAAAGGTAATTATTTTACTATTGCTATTTAGATTAATCTCCCTTAAAAATAATATATTCACTATTTAAAATATTGACTTAAAAAGGATACCGCTATATTGGTCGGTTGGTAATTGATTTTAATCTGGTTTAAACCTGACTAATCAAGGATACCGCCACATTGGTCGGTTGGTAATTAAATTCCCTTACTGCCTATATGGCAGGTTTATTTTGGTTCCGCCTTAATGGCTGGTTGGACTTAATTTGACTTAATCAGGATACCGCCAGATTGGTCGGTTGGTAATATTATCATAAGTTTATATATTATTTTTTGGGAGATATCCAAATTAGTAGTAGTAAAAATAATTCCTTTTACCTTAGCATTTTTATTTTATTTTACTTAAGCTTTACTTTACACATTACTTTTCAGCACTTTTATTTTATGGCTTTTACTTTTAAGTTATACCAGCCCTAGCTATGTGTCATAACTAAGTTATTTATCTAGGGTTGTGATGAAATCCAATATCACGGTTTATAAGGGTTAGATTATAGTTTGGGTAATATAAAGATTTATTTATTGAGTCTTAATCTTAATGCTTTTTATTAACTGGCCACTAATAAAATTGATAAAGTAAACTTAAAATGAACTAGACATAGGGATTTTAGGTTTAAGACCTTAGACTCAATAGCCCACGATCTTCTTTGAGGATAGATAACCCTTTAATAGATTTCCTCACAGGATAGGAATATACCTGTCGGGCGGGAGTAGCCATAATTGGAACTTAATCTTAATGAATCCAGATAATTTGGTTAACATAGACATATGGTTCAATTAGGTTAAACTGGATATTTGTAGTTGACCATCGGAAGAGGCTTTTACATATTTAGTGTTCCAGGTTAATAAATCATATATTACCCAACTTTAAGATAACCAATTTATCTTTAAATAATATTGGAATAAATCACAACTCTAGATAGTTTTTAATATTGAATTTTCTTAAAATCTACTTTCGAACAATTTTATTTACTTGTTTTTTTAAATTTAGAATCGTCACCATTTCAAATCAATCAAACAACATGTTAGATACTAGTAATCATTTGACCTCATAAAAATTAATAGATAAGGTTTTAAGTCCTCGTGGGATCGATACTTTTTATACTACTTGAACGATACGTGCGCTTGCGTTATACGCGTGTGTTTACGCCGGTCAACCAGATAGCGAGATATGCTGCAGATATAAGTTATCCTATTCTTATGGGATAAATAGATAAGTTATCCTATTTTTATGGGGTAAGGAGATAAGTTATCCTATTCTTATGGGATAAAGGAGATAAGTTATCCTATTCTTATGGGATGAGGAGATAAGTTATCCTATCCTTATAAGAAAAGGAATCTGATTTCTTCATTATTATAATAGAAGGGGAAAGTGTAAGTAAGAAAGATCAGAATCATTACGATCAGACTTGTAAACACAAGAGATATCGGAGAAGCATATCTAAGTAATAAAAGTATCATTCGATTTGTGTCTGTGGACGTAGGTTGGATCTAATCCACCGAACCACGTTAAATCTCTTTGTCGATTGGCGTATTTATCTGTCTTTTGCTAAGTTTGCTTTTGGTTCCCCATAACCGAACAAATTCACTATTGAGGGAGGATTGTCTCGGGAGTAAAAAAACCCTTATTGCCCCTGAGACCAAAATTAGTCGTCAACAGTTGGCGCCGTCTGTGGGGAACTCCAATAAAAAACAGCTCGCGTATTAAGACGATGGCAGAAGGTGGAAATCTCCAGTTGTCGGGGAGTCCAACAGCAGAATGGATGGAGAAAATATGAGGAAAGAAAGGGAGGAAAATCAAAACATGTTGAAGTCCATGATGAACAGACTGGAGAGGATGGAAGAAACGAATAATGAGAAGCTTGAAGCCGGATCCAGTCGGAGGAGAGGCGAAATAACGGAAGGAAAAAGGGTCGCAGATGTGAGTAATGACGATGAACCAAGGAAGAAGGGTCCATACGGGATGAGGTCCGTAGTGGTAGGAAAAGATTTACAAACGGAGGATATGTGGGAAGAAGAAGAGGAACGACAGTCGCCAAATTCTTCCTATGATAGCCCCCGCGACACCAGAATGGGAGATAAGAAGGATGGTGAGACTGGACGGGAAATCTGAAGTCATGAGGAACGCCGCACCCAGGGTGACAGACGCGAAGAAGGCCACAGGAGGCGGCACTATAACACAGATGGTAATATAAAATCTTGGTTAAGAAAAGAAATGGCCAAGTGGAAGTGAACCTCAAACTGACACGGGAGATGCTTGGGATGGTGAGGTTGAATCTCCCTTCACAGAAGAAATAAGGTCGGTAAAATTCTCAAGTCGTTTCAACATGCCATCCATGACGCCTACAAAGGCCATTCAGATCCAAAGTCCCATATTGAAAGTTTTGTCCTATCGATAGAGGTCCAAGGGGTAGTAGGGGATGCCATTTGCAAACTATTCCCCCTAACCTTGGGTGGGTCTGCCATTCTGTGGTTCAGACGTCTTGCCCCGGGAAGCATCAGTAGCTTCGCTCAACTCAGAAGGTCATTTATTCGACACTTCAAAGGGACCTGCGTCCCAAAGAAAATGGTGGGAGAATTGAGACTGATGAAGCATGGGGATGATGAACCCCTGAGGAATTTTATTGAAAGGTACCACAATTTGGTGCTCGAGGTTGGAGCGTACGAGTCATCGGAAGTGCTAGAAAGTCTCAAGTGAGGTATGTAGGTCAGGAAGTTGTGGACTCACCTGAGGATTCAAGACGTATCGGATTATGCCACTGCCCTGGAGTTGACCATGAAGTTTATCTTAATAGAGGAGGAGAAAAAGATTGCACGGGGAGTAGTCACTCGATAGGCTAAGATACTCAGGTCAGACAATCAGTGGGATTCGATCAGAAATTTGAGGAGACCATTCGCGGAGCAGAAGAAACTCAGACCAACACCTCCGAGTAGTCATTTTCAAGAGATAAAGTCATATGTCCAAGTCAACCGTGTCGCGGAGAGGACAATATACACCCCCTGAACAAACCTATGGCCCAGATAGTTTGGGAAATCCAGGATAAAGGTATGTTGGCCAAGCCTAATTTGAGGAGGTTCCCGATTGAGGAGGGAAATAGTAGGGCTTACTGTATCTACCATAACATAAGGGGACATGCCACGAATGGGTGCAGAGACCTGCGGGAGCAGGTGGAAGACTTGGTGAAAAAAGGCTATCTCAGTGCGTACATAGACCATTCGGTTTTTGAGGTCGACCAAAGTTGATAGCGGAAGTCATCCGGTCAGATGCGTGGAATGCTGAGATGCATAGAGGATGTATTAAGAAGAGCCTTGCTTGTATTGACCCTTGTAGAGTTGCAATAAAGGTAACAGATCCCAAAAATGTGAGTAAGACCTCTTCTGTCTTAGCCTAACATTTGATTATGCTTGTTTGTTATGGCCCACACAATGGTTTTGATATTTGTTTTACGGCTCGGGTCTGCTCTTGTTCCGCCGAGTCCGTTTTGTTGATATATGTTTTACGGCTCGGGTCTGCTCTTGTACCACCGAGACCGATGTTTCTTTCCGGCTCGGGTCTGCTCTTGTACCACCGAGACCGATGTTTCTTTCCGGCTCGGGTCTGCTCTTGTACCACCAAGACCGATGTTTCTTTCCGGCTCGGGTCTGCTCTTGTACCGCCGAGATCGATGTCTCTTTCGGGCTCGGGTCTGCTCTTGTACCGCCAAAATTGATGTTTATTTCCGGCTCGGGTCTGCTCTTGTACCACCGAAACAGATGTTTCTTTTTGGCTCGGGTCTGCTCTTGTACCGCCGAGACCGATGTCTCTTTCCGGCTCGGGTATGCTCTTGTACGGCCGAGACCGATGTTTCTTTCCGGCTCGGGTCTGCTCTTATACCGCCGAGACCGATGTTTCTTTCCGGCTCGGGTCTGCTATTGTACCGCCGAGATCGATGTTTTCTTCCGGCTCTGGTATGCTCTTGTACTGCCGAGAGACCGATGTTTCTTTCCAGCTCGGGTCTGCTCTTGTACCGCCGAGATCGATGTTTGTTTCGGCTCGGGGCTGGATTTCATTCCGTCGAGGCCTTATGGTTTATTCAGCTCGGGGTCGGGTTACGTCCCACCGAGTCGGCTTCTTTGGACTGTGGATGTAACATTCCCCCAGAGCCAAGTCTTTCTTTTAGTTCGGGGTCGGGTTACGTCCCACCAAGTCGGCTTCTTTGGACTATTGATGCAATATTCCCCTAGAGCCAAGTCTTTCTTTTAGCTCGGGGTCGGGTTACGTCCCACCGAGTCGAATTATTTGGACTGGGGATGTAATATTCCCCCAGAGCCAAGTCTTTCTTCAGCTCGGGGTCGGGATACGTCCCACCGAGAGACTTATCATCGGCATGGGATCAGAGCATCTCCCCCATGGTCGGCCCTCTAATTGTCTGGGGATGTAACATTCCCCCAGAGCCAAGTCTTTCTTCAGCTCGGGGTCGAGTTACGTCCCACCGAGTCGTCTTCTTTGGACTGGGGATGTAACATTCCCCCAGAGCCAAGTCTTTATTTTTGCTCGGGGTCGGGTTACGTCCCACCGAGTCAGCTTCTTTGGACTGGGGATGTAACATTCCCCCAGAGCCAAGTCTTTCTTCAGCTCGGGGTCAGGATACGTCCCACCGAGAGACTTATCATCGGCATGGGATCGGAGCATCTCCCCCATGGTCGGCCCTCTATTGGTCTGTGGATGTGACATTCCCCCAGAGCCAAATGTTCTTCTCAGCTCGGGGTCGGGTTACGTCCCATTGAGTCGATCATCATCAGCATAAGGGCAAAATATTTTCTCCACGGGTAGATATCGGGATCCTCGTTGACTGAGCACATGAAGGTGGCAGGAAGGACCAGATTTGCAGCAAAGGCATTTTTCTCTGCGGTTCATGGAGTGACCACTGACGGATTCATCAGCACACCATCTTTTTTTATAGTTCCTGGCATCAACTCGCAAACTCGTTGTCACCGAGAACTAGGGGATAGATGTTGATGGTGTTTTTTAAGCACTATGATATTTAAGCAGTACGGCAGGGGTAAAAGGGTAACTCCCTTCTTGTTCAAGACCACTAATGCCGACCCGACCATTCGATGTTGCATACGCCAACGGTAAGGGGCCGAGCACTTGGTGATCAATGACCGACCACTTAAGATCGGATGACCGGGCATTATCAGATCGACATCAGCATTCTCAGTTAAAAATGACCTTGACCGACCTCATGAAGACCGAGAACGTGGCGAGATATGCTCCAGAAGATAAGACATCCTATTTTTACGGATAAGAAGATAAGTTATCCTACTTTCATGGGGAAAGGTTGATAAGTCAATATCTTAATAGGATATGGGAAGTGAATGAGTCAGTATCCTAATAGGATATGGGAAGTGAATGGAGTTTCAACTAGGAATCCTTATGGGAAAAGAAAAACTGTTTCTTTGCTATTATAAATAGGAGGAGAAAGCGTGCTTGTAAAAGGGGGTAACAAGTTGAAAGTTGAGAGATCATTGAGATTTTTGAGAGCATTGAGAGTTGAGAAGAGAACAATCAGAATCATTACGATCAGACTTGTAAACATAAGAGATATCAGAGAAGCATATCTCAGTAATAAAAGTATCATTCGATTTGTGTCTGTGGACGTAGGTTATCTAATCCGCCGAACCACGTTAAATCTCTTTATCGATTGGCGTATTTATCTGTCTTTTACTAAGTTTGCTTTTGGTTCCCCCATAACCAAACAAATTCACTATTGAGGGAGGATTGTCTCGGAGAGTAAAAAAAAAACCCTTTTGCCCCTGAGACTAAAATCAGCCGTCAACAGTTACATATGTATATATATATATATATATTGTAATTGTTGCTTGCGATGCTAATAATATTACACAGATAGTAAGTAATTGTTGTTACGTTGATATTAAGAATATATATATAAGCAATATGTTTTGTGTTTTCGATTTCTTCTCTCTGGAATAGTTCCGATTCGTTCCTAAAGACTTCAACATCCTATAAAAGAAAAGGGTTTCTTTTGTTCTCAATAGTGGGAGCGATTTGTTCGTAGAGGAGAGCTAGTGTGCCAACTAGAGGTTCAACGCTTGGTGCACTACAACAAGGGAAAAATCAAGGAGGATATTCAAAAGGCTCGAAAAGATAATACGCACATAAAGGTATGTTTTATTATTAGTAAATTTTATTTATGTTGATAAATAAAATTATTTATTACATGCATATTAAATTAATATAGATTAATTTAAATAGTATATTGTTTACATCAATAACAACATAATCACGATCTTTAAAGTGGTTTTGGAAGAAAATTTTATATCCAGTCACATGGATGCTTCCGCGCTAACCCCAAAACCTTACAGTGGTATCAGAGCTTTGAGGTTATGTCGTTTTGATGAAAACAAATTAAAGCATGTATATGGGATCTTAATGAGAGCTGTTCTGTTAGGCTATTATTTTATGTTGATAAAATCGTTATTTTGGATAAATATTTTTTTGGAGACACTAGACATATGGATTAACGACTCTGTAAAATTCAACTCAATTGGAATTCGGAAAGGTCGTCTGGTACGCAAAACAATCTGTTGGACATAACTTGAAAATTCAGGTTGGCAGACTCCGCATGACCAATTTGTAAAATTCTGAAAGTTTTAGGGATTTATTGTAAATACCCAAAATGATCAGAGGTGAAATTGTAATTTCTGAAATTACAAATATTTTACAGAAATTTCCAGAATTAAAATTTGAGTAAGATTAGAATCATATTTTCATTAAAATTATTTTTGGAAAGAATTCTAATAGAAATTGAGTTGTTGCTAGTTTTGAACTAAATAACTTCTTGGGAAGTTAAACCCATATAAAATTTTAATTGAATTAAAATTAAAACAATAATCCTAATACAACTCTGATTATATCTTTTAATTATTTAATATGATTAAAATATTAATTGATAATCAAAGTATAATCTTTTAAAAGTTTCAAGATTAATAATAGGATTATTCAAGCCAAGAAAGCCTAAGACCTTCTCGAACAAAGAGGTATTAAAGAGAACTCTGTCACCAAGGCGATAAGAGCCTAAGAAGGTAGGGACTTAAGTGGTCACACCAGACCCCCTCATTTTCTGGGAGTTTTTCTCTAGTTATCGAATTGTGAAGGATTGTCTTAAACCAAATGGAACAGTCTTATTAAAGTGTTAATAAAAGATTAGGATCCCCCTCGTCTAGAGCCAAACTTAAAAGTTATGTTGTAAATGTGCTTGTTCAAGATGAAAGTATAAGATACAAAGACATCAAGATGCACGAAAAGAAAAGACCTAAATCATATAAGATATGAATAATTAAATAATCCCCAAGAATGAATATTAAGCATTAACCTTCCAACACAATCAAATAGTCCACTGAATGTATTTTGGTAATCCCAAAACCCATTAGGTGAGGGACCCTTATATGTTTAAGTACTATTTGACATGTTCGTATATGTAGCCTATGATTGCA
The DNA here is from genome assembly GCA_019454045.1 of Zanthoxylum bungeanum. Classification (NCBI taxonomy): domain Eukaryota; kingdom Viridiplantae; phylum Streptophyta; class Magnoliopsida; order Sapindales; family Rutaceae; genus Zanthoxylum; species Zanthoxylum bungeanum. Next base: position 69,631 of record SKCR01025192.1, read on the forward strand.
AACTCAAAACCCATTAGGTGAGAGAGCCAATCACATGTGTTACGTGACGAAAGGTGTTGGCCTAGTTTAACTAGTGAAGATGTCAAAACCCATTAGGTGAGACATTGTTCGCTAGAGGTGGAAATGTCGAGCCTTGTATAGAGATACAAAAAAAGGAGTTTTGACTCATTGCAAATGAAGTGCCAAAACCCATTAGGTGAGGCATGATATTAATAATGAGAACTCGATGTCCCACTAGAAATATATCCAACAATATTTCCGTTTTCCGCATAGGGGAGTGTGGAATTCGAGTAAAATTAGTGGGAACAAAATTATTTAAAAGACCTTAAATTTTGTTTAATTACTTATTACAAATTAGTAACAAACTCGTATTTTCAACAGAGTACGTGATACAAAATGAATACAATAAAATCAATACTTGACAAAGATAAACTCACTGGCCCCAATTTTCAAAATGAGTGCTTCTATTGCAAGAAGAAAGGACATTGGAAGAGGAATTGTCCTCAGTACATTGCGAGCTTGAAAAAGCCAAAGGAATGTACGTCCTCGTTCTTTGTTATTGAAATGGATCTTGGAATAAGTTCCATATCTCATTCATGGATTTTAGATTCTGCTGCGACATCACATATTTGTATGTCTCCGCAGATTTTAAAGAGTAAGATGTTACTTAAGGAAGGAGAAGTGGTCCTGAAAGTTGGGAATGGAGAACTTGTCTCTGCAACCAACGTAAGGGGCGTGTCAACTTCCTATGCCATCAAGACATTTAATTTTATTAGATAAAGTCTTACATTTTCCTAGTGCAATAAGGAATATTGTTTCCATTCCAGTATTGACAAAATGTAATTATGAATTTCATTTTATCAATGAGAAATGCAATATTTATTATCTGAAAAAATTTATTGGTGTTGCACTACAAGAAAATGGATTGTATGTCTTGCAAATGAATGAGAACCATAACAAAGAATTAAATACAATAACAACAAAAAGACCAAGAGATAATCCTAATTCAAGATTCATTTGGCACTTAAGATTATGTCATATTGGAGAAAAAAGAATTGCACAATTGGAGAAGGAAGGCTTGCTTCCTTCATTAGGTTTAGAACCATATCCAACTTGCGAATCATGTCTCAAAGGAAAAATGACCAAATCACTTTTTGTAGGACAAAACGAAAGAGCCAAAGAAACCTTGGAACTCATACATACTGATGTATATGGCCCACTTAGTATAGTGACCAAAAGTGGTTTTCAATACTTCGTTACTTTCACTGATGATTGTTCAAGATTTGGGTATTTGTACCTAATGAAACATAAGTCAGAAACTTTGAAAAGTTCAAAGAGTATAAGAATGAAGTAGAAAACCAATTAGGAAAAGTATTAAAAATCTACGATCTGATCGTGGAGGAGAATACTTAAGTACTGAATTTTAAGATTATCTCAAGGAACATGGAATAGTGTCATAGGCAACACCTCCTTACACACTTCAGCATAACGGTGTCTCTGAAAGGAGAAATCATACTCTATTGGATATGGTACGTTCCATGATGAGTTTTGTTGATATACCGATGTCCTTTTGGGGATATGCTCTCCAAACAGCCTTGCATGTTCTAAATAAAGTTCCGACCAAATCCGCTCCTAAAACCCCATATGAGATATGGTATGGGAAACGTCTTAATTTAGGATATTTGAAGATTTGGGGTAGTCCAGCTTATATAAGGAAAGTCTTTACAGAAAAGCTAGATTCAAGATCTGAAAAAGCTCAATTCATAGGATATCCCAAGGATTCAATGAGATACTACTTCTACATTCCATCTGATCACAAGATAGTGATTATTAGGAATGCTACCTTCCTTGAGGATCGTTTGGTTCAAGAGGGAAATACTGGGAAAGAAGTAGACCTAGATGAGGAAGTTTCTCAAGAAAAGAATTCTAGAAAATAAATTGACTCACCTCAGAAGGAACCAGAACAAGTAGAACAAGAAACACCTCAAGAAACACAACCACTTCGTAGATGAATTAGGGAATCTCGCTTGCCATTGAGATATACCCTAGTCAATCAACAAGATTTTAAATCTTTTATGATTGGTGAAGCGGTTCATGTTGATGACCCAAGAAACTACGAAGAAGCAATGTCAGACATTGACTCTTCTAGATGGCTTGAAGCTATGAATTCTGAAATGGAATCCATGTATTCCAATCAATTATGGACACTTGTTGATCCTCCTGAAGGAATTGGTCCTATTGGGTGTAAATGGCTCTTCAAGAGAAATATTGGAAATGATGGAAAAGTAGAGACTTATAAAGCTAGACTAGTGGCAAAATGATATACTCAGAAACAAGGGGGATTGATTATGAGGAGACCTTTTCGCCAGTAGCTATGCTAAAATCCATTAGAATTCTCTTAGCTATAGCAGCTTACTTTGACTATGAGATTTGGAAAATGGATGTAAAACAGCTTTTCTAAATGGATTTCTTGAGGAAGAAATTTATATGAAACAGCCAGAAGGTTTACATCTAAATGTGATAGTCATAAAATATGTAAGTTGCAAAGATCTATATATGGTCTTAAGCAAGCATCTAGGAGTTGGAATATATGATTTGATGATGTGATCAAAACATTTGGTTTCATAAAAAATGTGGATGAGCCCTGTGTTTACAAAAAGGTCAGTGGGAGCGCCATAACGTTCTTAATATTATATGTGGATGACATATTACTATTAGGAAATGATGTTGCTATGATGAATTCAGTCAAAGTATGGTTATCCAAAACATTCTCAATGAAAGACTTGGGAGAAGCAACCTACATTCTTGGCATAAGAATCTATAGAGATAGATCAAGAAGAATGATTGGTTTATCCCAAAGTTTGTACATAGATAAGGTGCTCAAGAGATTCAATATGTTAGACTCTAAGAGAGGTTTGTTGCCTTGTAGGCATGGAATTCATCTATCTAGATTGATGAGTCCCAAGACACCTCAAGAAAGAGCACACATGAGTCAAGTACCATATGCTTCTGCCATAAGTAGTCTCATATATGCCATGCTATGTACAAGACCGGATATTGCATTTGCTGTTAGTATAACAAGAAGATTCCAGTCCGATCCAGGAGAAAATCATTGGATAGAAGTCAAGGCAATCCTCAAGTACTTAAGAAGAACTAAGGATATGATACTGACTTACGGATAACCAGAACTGAAAGTGGAAGGGTTTACGGACTCGGACTTTCAGACAGACACTGATGATTATAAGTCAACCTCTGGATTCGTGTTCTTATGTAATGACGGAGCAGTCAATTGGAAAAGCACCAAGCAATCTACTATTGCGGACTCCACTATTGAGGCAGAATACATAGCAGCTTCAGAAGCAGCGAAAGAAGCAGTTTGGATAAAGAAGTTCGTTACAGAACTAGTGTGGTTCCAACTATTGAAGGAGCGTTCCCTTTGAACTGCGACAACAATGGGGCTATTGCACAGGTCAAGGAACCAAGGTCGCACCAGAAATCCAAAAACATTCAAAGAAAGTATCACATACTAAGAGAATATGTTGGAGATGGGCAGATAGCCATTCAGAAAACACCTTCAACTGATAATGTGGCTGATGCACTCACAAAGCCAATGAGCCAAGAACAAATGGAGCATAATCTTGAGAAGATGGGCATCGGGTATCATAACAACTGGCTTTAGTGCAAGTGGGAGTTTGTTAGAGAGTATGCCCTAAAACCAGTTATGGATGTAATGGTTTAAGGCATATTATTTGTAATATAGTTTATTATTTATTAATAAAAGGCATTTTTTAACTACACATTATTACATCCATATTTTATGTGTATGTCCTGAGACATTATGTCATATGAATATCGTTAATCCAAAAGACGTTTGCGATTATGAGAGTCAACGATATTTATCTATGTCTCAAATTAAGTTCTTGGTAAAATGTGATTGTTATACAGGACAATAATATATCACTTGACCAATAGTGTTGTGTGTTGCCTAGATTGACCTATGATGTTAATAGAATGGATGATGAGTCTCATATCATAAAGACACAGACAATAGATGTTTCATTAGTAGAATGAAATATCGAACACGACCACAGAAACGTAAGATCACATGGTAATATCATCTAAGGTCTTTGATCTTCGTAATAATACATTAGTGTCATCATATCCTCTGACCTGAGATCATATGATGACTTGTGCGATAATACTCTTGGTTCACTAGTATATTCTCATTCGACTATCCACGTCATTTGAATAAATACTAGATGGCCTTGAGCGATTGACGTACGAAGTCACGTATGCTTCAGGATGAGATCCAATAGCTTTGATAATAAAAGAGATGTTTCAAGGAAACTCAAAGTTGTGGATATAAGTCTTTGGCCAAAGCAGTCGATATCTTAGGGATATCAGATCCACAAGATAAAGTTTAAAGATATGTCGAGTATAAGGATTTGACCTTACCGTGATCCCAGACTCGATAAGAAACATAAATATCGAAATGAATGAGATGACATGTTCGAAGTGTATTATAATAGGTTCATATGTTTTCCCAATTCATTCATCGACTAGGGGCCATGACTTGCTGTTAGGCGATTACCCATGGTCTGTGGAATATCATAGAGATGAAATATTAAAGAGTTAATATTATTCCACTGCTACTCTATAATGAACCTAGGACGGTCGCACAATATAGTTCTCGTCTATGTTACAAATTCGAGGATGTTTATTAAAGGTTAATAAATGATTATTTTGGCATTTTGCTAATTGGATTAGGATATTCAGGATATTTCGGAAATATTAATTTGATTAATAAATTCGAAATATAAAATAAGATTTAATTGTTTAATTAAATATTTGATATTTATATTAAATAAATTAAATATAATTTTAATTAATTTTTAATTAAAATTAAATAAGTTAAATTAATTAATTAATAGTTAATTAATTAATATGCCAAAATAATATTTAATCTATTGGACTTTAATTTAGTGGGCTAGCACCCAAATTAATTAGAGTCCTATTTAAGATTAAATATGGAAATCTTTATTTAATTAGGATTCCTAATTTGATTAAGTATCCTAATTTTATTTTGGAAAGAATCTTTAAGAGACCAAATTTGATTTGGAGAGATATTTGATTGACATTATTGTATTGAGATACAATTAAAACTTCTTGTACAAGTTTGAAAGGCATAACTTCTTGTTGAAGTTGATGCAAAACTTCTTGTTGAAGTTGAGGCAAAACTTCCTTTTGAAGTTGAGGCAAAACTTCTTGTAGAAGGACTTGTTATTCAAGAAGTACTTCTTGTTGAAGTTGAAGGAAAACTTCTTGTTGAAGTTGAAGGTGTCAATTGGTTCTTGCCTGTATATATATGAACATAAGCAATAAACAAATGTAGTTTTTGTTGCTGAAGGTTACATGCAAGCAGATAAATATATATACACAACAAGCGTTGTTGTTGATATATATTTGCAAGAATTATAAGCAATTGTTTTTGGTTGTAATAGCTTGCGTAAGAATAATATATATACACACACACACACACACATATATATTGTAATTGTTGCTTGCTGCTAATATATATATACACAGACAGTTGTCAGTGAATGTGCAGATTGTCAATTACAAGAATTAAGAGATTTGATTAATGTTTGGCCAGATATATATTTCAAATAAATATCGAGTCGAATATGTATCGAGCTGTTAGTTAGTGTGGATATTTTTAATTACTTAAATCACAATTTTGATTGAAGTCCAGCCAGAAGTTTATCTCAAGATAAACATCCGACCAGATATAGATCGAGCTGTAACTAACGCTGCAGATTGGCAATCACTGGAGATTTGGAAGGGATTTGATTCCCCTTCCATTTTCAACCCCAAACTAGGCACTATAAATTAGTGCCCAAGCCATTCACATGGGGTGAACAATGAAAAACAACGCTAACACCCAACATTGATCCCAAACTTCTAAACTTTTGAGCAGTTTAAGACTTTTAGGGCTTTTTTAGAATTAAAATTCTAATCTGAAACCCTATCCTACGATCCCAAGAAGTCTCTGGAGTTCACCTCATTTGGCTAACAATCAAGCAATGATTCAGCTCTCAGAGGTGTTCACTGAGACAACTACATCTAAAGGTACGACCTTAGGGCACACTTATTACTATTTTTGTTTATTTTACAGTACTATTTTGGCACAGTATATCCGATCGGACTTGTTTTATGTCCGACCGGACATACAATAATCGGATAAATATTCACCCATATATGGATATTTCCTTTTGACCGGCGTAATCACACACATATAACGTAAGCGCACGTATCGTTCAAGTAGTATAAAACTATCGATCCCACGAGGACTTAAAACCTTTTGTTATTAATTTATGAAGTCAAATTTTTACGAGTATCTAATGGATTGGTTATTTGATTGGAAGGTGACTTTAAACTTAAAACAAGTAAATGCAATTGCTTGAAAGTAGATTTAGGAATCAATTTTATAAAACTATCCAGGGTTGTGAATCTTTCCAATATCATTTTTAAAGATGAAGGTTATCTTACGGTTGTGTAATATATCGATTTATTAACCTAGAACATGAAATTATGTAAAAGCCTCTTCCGATGGTCAAATACAAATACCCAGTGTAACCCGATTAATCATATTCCTATGTCAATTAAGTTATCTGAATTCATTAAGATTAAGTTCCAATTATGGCTACCCCCGCCCGACAAGTATATCCCTATCCTGTAAGGAAATCTATTAAAATGTTATTTATCCTCAAGGAAGATCGTGGGCTATTAAGTCTAAGGTCTTAAACCTAAAATCCCTTTTCCAAGTTCATTTTAAGTTTACTGAATCAATCTTATTAATGGCCAGTTAACAAGATGCATTAAGACTAAGGCTCAATAAATAAACCTTTATATTACCCAAACCGTAATTTAACCCCTTATAAACCGGTGATATTGGACTTCATCACAGCCCCAGATATCTGACTTAGTTACGACGCATATTTAGGAGTAGTAAAAACTTAAATAAAATAAAAGACATAAAGTAAATTGCTGGAAATTAAATACTGAAAAGTAAATGACCGAAAGTAAATGCTGAAAAGTAAATACTGAAAATTAAATACTGAAAAATAAAAGCTGGAAAGTAAATGCTGAAAAGTAAATGCCGGAAAGTAAATAAAGTAAAAGTATAATAAAAGAAAATACTGAGGTAAAATCATCCACTTTTATTACTTCTAGTTTAGATATCTCCCTTAATATAAAATATTAACTTTGCATGATAATTAATAACCAGCCATATAGGCGGTATCCAGTTTAGTCAGGTTAAAAACAATTTAAATAACTACGAACCGACCAATATGGCGGTATCCTCGCTAAGTCAGGTTTTAACTAGTTTATATATTATAATTAAGGGAGATTAATCTAAATATTAGTAATAAAAGTTTTACCTTTTACCCCAGCAAGGGGGAGTTACCTCCTCATTACTGAAAAGTAAATTACTGAAAAGTAAAGAAAAGAAAGTACTGTGCGTAAAAGTAAATTGGAGAAAGTACAGACTGAAAAGAAAAGAAAAGAAAAGAAAGTGCAAAAGCGGAAATTAATTACTGAAAGATGTATATAAACAAATAAGATACAATCTTCTTAGTATTCTTAAGGAATTCCTTAGAAGAAAGTATGAATTTACAAATGAAATGGCTTGGAATTTATAGGCAAAATTTTGCCTCCACCAAATTCATTATTAAATGTTCCACCAAATCCAATATTAATTTGCTTCACCAAATCCATTATTAATTGCTCCACTAATTGCTCCACTAATTGCTATCATGTTTGGTGGGAGTTTGACTATTTTTATTATTTATTTATTTATTTATTGTTTTGCTTTGAAAATGATTTTAATAATTACACATAGCACACTTACAGATATTTCATCCATTTAGGTCATGAAAACTTCAGAATTAGAAATTATTTTGTTCTTCAAAGTTGTAGATAATTGAGTCTAATTTAATCTAAACTTGAATCAGCTCAATCTGATATCGGAGTAAAGAGTTATGCCCAAAATACTACAATCACGCAAAATTAGAATTTTTGAAACTGTACTTCGTTAGAACGCCCTTTCAAGTTTCCAATCTCCAAAATTAATATGTCAAGTCCAATTTTTGCCCTTATTTGACCAAAATTTCATCCTAAATGATTCCATTAAGTCCCAACATTATTTTATCTGCAAAATAAACTAAAACACATCAAAACGCTCATCAAACCCGAGAAACTAAACAAAATATTAAGTAAATGGGGCGATAAATATGGATATATTTTCCGCTCATCACACCCCCAAACCTAATATTTTGCTAGTCCTCGAGAAAAACATCAAAATAAAATATAAGGAACAATTAAAATTAAACCAAGTCACTTTCGTAGGGATCACGATTGTATTTAGCATATGCAACAAGCCTTTAAACCCCTAGGTGTCCCTAGTGGACGAGTTGTAGTCTCGTGAGGGCTTATAGCAACGATACCCACAAACGTTTGGTAAAAGTAAAAAGATAGTAAAAGTAATGCACACAAAAGAAAAAAGTCAAGAGAAAATAGAATAAAGAAGTTAGTGACTAAACATGTGAAATTGTCTTAGTTAATAATTGTTTTCTTTCTAGATTACTGAATAAGTAAATTCTCCGATTATTTTTTTACCATTCTTCATATACACAGCCAACAAAATATTAATAACTCATTTTACCCACAATAGTCACAAGTGCAGTTGAGAAGAGTGTAATATTTTTGTCCTAAAGTTATATCAGAATTAACACATTTTTTAAAGCAATGAAATAATTTTTCTGATTTTTCTCTGATTTTTGAATTTATTTTATTTATATACAATATCTTCCACCTATGTAGCGAGCTTTGGGTCAATGACTCCCAAACCAGTTGGCTTTAGGGCACTAGGTGTTAAGACACCCCTACAGACTTTAATTACTCAGATTTCCGATATAAATGTATTTTTTTTGCAACATATTTGATCCATGTAATGAGTGTTGTGCCAGTGACTCTCAAACCAGTTGGTTTTAGGGCACTAGGTGTTAAAACACCCTTACAGACTTAATAACTCAGATCTAGGACGGTTTTTTTTATCTCATCGCTTTTTTAGGTGCTTCCTCAAATTAAACTAGAGAACTGAATATTACAAACTTTTCAATTACATCTCATGTCTGTATGTTACCATGCATATTGATAATATCTGTCAACTGAGCATATTAATATCCATTTTAGTTAGTTTTATGGAGAATTCATAAATTAAATAATTCAAAAGGAAATAAACAAAAATTAACTTGTTTCGAAATATGTTGAAATACGTCTCAAGAGTTGAAATTCCTTACTCGGCTATCTCTTACACCATTTTCACCTGATTAATCAAATTAAAAACACATAAAAAAAAAACAAATATTTTTTTTTTATTTTTGTAAAAATTTTTAATTTTTTTGAATTTTTAAAAAAATTTAGACTAAAAATAACAAAATAAAAACAAGATACTAGTAAACTAATCCCCTCCCCCAAACATAAATGAGATATTGTCCCCAATGTCTTAAAAAGTAGAAGATGAGTTTAGAAACAATACCTGGTTAGCAGAAATTCTACATCTAAATGAAAATTAGAGGTTAAGATCCAGATTTATCCGACGCTTCTTACCACGATCATCATCGGACCAGTTTATCTTGGAAATGATTGGGTTGATTTGTGGTTCAAAGGCTAAGATTTAGTCAATTAAATCTGGGGCAGTTCTGGCAGTGAAAATGAGTTCTTTTAGAGGCTTTGACACAAATCCATTTCTCCGGGCATCATCAAGAAATACACTAAGAAAATCATAAAATCCATCTGCGTTGAATAGTCCAATGGGTTTCTGATATATGTTCAAGTTCGCCCAAGATAGCACTGTAAAAATCTCCTCCAACGTGCCCAACCCTCATGGCAAAGTAATAAAAGCATCAACATGGTTAATCATTTCTACCAGTCGTTCAGACATACCTGGCACAATTAGTTCCTCTCTGTTTGAAGGTCCAATAAGATTCACCTCCGCCAAGGGTTTTGGGATGATTCCCATAACTTGACTGCCTCCATCCTATACGACCTTTGAAACGATCCCCATTAGTCCAAGATTACCGCCGCCATATACTAAGTGCATATTCCTTTCAGATAAGACTCAACCCAATTTATGTGCTGCTGCTACGTATTGTGGCTTAGTACCAACACTAGTACTGTAAAACACACAAATGTTTTCAACTCGTATTCTTGAAGTGGTTTCCATTTTTGTTTCACAACTCTAGATGTCTTCAAGGGTGAAATGATGAGTTGGATTTATAACACCTGAAATGGGTGAGTAAAAATAATAGCACTAGTACCTGCCAGATGACAATTATTAGTTAAACAGTAAAAATAAATCGTGAAAGGTCAAAAGATCTGGATCCCGTCGGAGAAAATAAAAGAAAACAACAAAACAAATCACAATTATTAGGAAAAGACAAAGAGATATAATATTTACAAGAAATGTAGCGGCTTGATTGACGTCTATGCGTCAGGGACAAGCTTCCCATCCAATTTTCTTATAAATTGGCAAACATGGTCTTTTTTAGTCAGATTCCCGAGACTTAACTGTTGTCTTTCTTTTCAAAATTGTGTATATAACATGCGAATTTCATGGTATACATATCCACTGGGATGCGCCTCAAGAGTTTTGGATAAGTCATCCAAAGACTCCTTACTCAAGCCATCCTTAATGAAATTAATCTTATCTTCACGGTTATCAGACACCATTCCTAAAGAACGACAACGAGTATTACATGTCATTACGAGCACATTTATAACAAACACCCATTCTTAGCTCTTCTCTTTTTAGCATAGATGTTTCTTCCTAAACCAGGCAGATGTGAAATAAAAGAGTCAGAAAACTCATCTGCCAATTGGACCCGTTGCTTCAATAATCCAACGAATGTCATAGGAATATCTTGATCATTAGCAATCTCATCCGTTCCAAGCGAGCTTGTAAACTTTCATCAGAGAGTTTTGGGGGAGAGAAGGAAATTTTTGTGAGTTTTGCGAGAACTTCTTCCATCCTGGAATGATTTAAACATGCAAAAATTTACACACACCAAATCACAATATATACATAAATTGCATGGGTTACCTCCCAGTAGCGCTAAGTTTAACGTCATCAACTAGACATGACTGCCCGGACGTCAAGCTGGATCTGAAAGTGTGAAACTTTTCTTTTATCGCTCAATTGATTTGTTGGAAAAAATGACCCATAGCGTCACTATTTGCACAGATCATTGTGTTGTTGTAGCAAATTAACTATGTGACAAGGAAATTGCACTCTCATCATTTGTGATTAGATCACCATAGATATATAAATGAAGAGAGGTCCCTATGATTAGTTCCTGGATTGAGATGATATGAGACAGTATCAGTCCACGAAGGATTAATCATTAAATATCCCTAGCCGTAGTATTATCGAGACTGGACATCGATAATGCGGAATAGGCTAGTATTGCACTTGTGTGCGTTGTGAGGGCACAACGGCATAGTTCTCATATATAAGTGTTGGATACTTATGCAAGTGCGATAGGAGGTCGTGTTTCACCGATGGTACGGGAAACAGCTTCGCTCTGGATAGACCCCTCGGAATCCCATTGGTATTATGAATATGTGTCTATGGGAGGCCGAAATCAAGGTAGGTGTGTATAGTCTTAACCTGAGACTTACATCGCTAATGCTTACGACAATCGATATACTTTAGTTGAGGTCGTCTAGGACTGTAACCGGTTCTGTGTACGCCAATGCCGGGTATATGAGAATCGTAGTGTATTGGATGTGATGTCAAGACGGAAGTATCACTCCAGTCATAGTGGAGATGATGTCACGCAGGATACGGTATTAGTGCTCTTAAGAGATGCGCATCCAATCGTGATATTATGACCAGGTCATGAATATCCGATTATAGAGACTAGTTACCAGACATCCGATATGTGTTTGGACGGGGCAGACACTTATCCAGCCCCAGCCCTAGCACGTGACTATCCGATACTGGGCCGATACGCACATACATTAGTATACTACGCTTGATACAGATCTTAATATTCTTTAATGGATATGTCCGGAGAATTAGGTAGACTTGGTGCTTTGCTAGGAGTCGACCTTGTCTCGTAAATCGGTAGAACGTAGTACTGGTACGTACGTGATTCGGATACTCCGACGACCGTATTTACTGCCAGATTATCCGGGGATCTCATGGGTCGCTTCCCGATAATCCACCGATGACGCACAACTCGCACTCTTGAATAATCTGGGATTATAATAGAAGAGAGAGAAAATTAATCTAGGATTAATAACGGAGATATTTTATCTGGGATAAAATGTCGTCTAAAGAGAGAGAACGATTAATTTGGAATTAATCGATAAATTAATATATTCGATATATTAAATGAAATTAGATTTCGACGCGGAATTAAAATTAGATTTTAATTCGGGCAAACGAGTTAATTTAGAATTAATTCGTTAGCGACGTAAATAATAATTTCGCTAGGCGCAATATTATTTAAATTCGATGAATTAACGTCGCGACGTAAGCTCGGTATTTCGGAAATATCGAACCCGAACGCGTGAGTGCACGTGGGCCCACTTTCATTTGGAAACGTGTGGGGCCCACATGACACATGTCATTTATGCTTATTTTATTTAATGCATTGCATGTTGAGGTGTACAATGCACTCAATGTTATTGCATGGAAATTGAGTGTTTGACACTCTAAGCCATTGCATGTTTTGTGTCATAAATTTATTATTAATTTAATAAATATTATGGCATAAATATAAATTGATTTTTGGTAAATCATTTTAACTTAACACAAAACTTCTTCTCTCTCATTTTTCTCTCTTCTCTCACGCCCAAAGCTTGAAATGGGGACTGGTTTTGAACCAGAAAAAACGTGAACAAAGGGAAGCAAGAGTGGGTTTTCATGGTGAAAACCGCAAGTGCTAGCACACTACGAGTCTTGCGAAGGTGGTAGGGAGGTTCACCCATGAGGCGGGACTCATCCGAAGGAGTTTGGAGCTTCGTTTTGAGACCCGAAACTGCCAAGACAGTGAGCATGGACTGCTGCAGTGGGCTTACAAAGGCAGTGCGTTTTTGGGCATGATTCGTCTTCAAATCGACATAACCGATCAATGTAAGTATTCCGCTATCTTCGTTTGTGTATTCACGCATGTTTTCATGTCTTGATTTGATCTTGGGACCCTAGATTTTTACCAACAATGGCATCAAGAGCTAATGTTGCAAGCATGAAAAATGTAGGGCTTAAAATTTGGGTAAATGTTGTTGAGCATGATTTGAATAAATTGCTTGTTTGAGTATGCTTATAACATGTTTAAATTCATTTGGTTGGACTAATTTGACGAAAATTGATTTGGAATAATTTTCCCCAATTTATTCACCTTGGCCGAATGTATATGCATTTTTTGGATCTTGGATTTTTTGATTTTTAATTCATTTGATGAGTTAGAATCGATTAGGTTGACGTTAATTTGAATCGAATTGGATTGGATTTCGAATTGGACAAAAACCCCAAAATCTTTGAGTTGGCCGAATGTGACTAATGCCCTAATGTCTTGGTAAATTTTGATTTTTGATAATTGGATGTATTGGAAATCATTCGGGATATGTATTAATGTCGATTGCGGATTAATGGATTGAAACCGAATCGGACATGAAATCCCTCCTTGGCCGAGAGCATGAAAGCATGTAAATGGGTTTGATTTTTCATTATTTGTGTGTTTGACATGTAATAATGAATTAAGTATGATTAATTGGACTAATTTAGTGTTTTGGAAATGTTGATTAATTAATCATAATGCACTTTTGGTAATTAATTGTGAAAATTGGATTTTTGGATTTAATTATTTGGGCCTAATTTGGAAATTGGAATTTAAAGTTGTAATTGGGCCTATTGGGCTTGATTTATCAAGTTTGGTTTAGGCCAAATGGATTGGATCCAATTGGGCCCAAAACCTTGACCATAAAGCCCAAATGCGACTTAATGAACCTTTAAAGTTCAATTGGGCCTAATGGGCCAAGATTGATTTATGGGCTTATTGGGGTAAATCCCGGATTGGACTTTGGTTATCGGTTTGACCCGAGTTGACCAAAAGTCCACGCCTTAAGAAATCAATCAAAAGCCCATTGGACTTTAATTGAATTGACGTTGGACGTTAATCGGTCTTTGAGACGCGTTACGATTAATTTGGAATTTAAATCGAAAAAGGTTTATTAAATAAAAGTGTAATATTTAATTTGGAATTGAATATGAATTAGTATTAAATACATGTTAAATTAGATTTAATGATGTAGTTTAATTTAATTCATGAATTCGTACTTTAAGTACTTATTCGCAAAAACGAGTTTGACTCGAACAAAATCAAATCGTTGTTTGAACATTGGATGATCACTTAATTATCAGATTAATTAATTTGATTAGATTGATTGATAGCATGCTTATGTGTGTGAATACGTGGTTGTGTTGAATGAATAATGTATATCGGATGGATATTAGTCGGGTGGGCAATTTTAGAAATTGTTGTAATAAATTCGATTTATTAAATTGGACCTGCGTGTCCAGCCTTATCACCTCTATTCTCTTTGTATTCTCTTCTCACCTATTCCCCTCTATGTATATGAGGTTTCTTTAGAAGTGTAGTGTAACGGGTAGAAGTAATACTAGTGCTAGCTTGAGTGAGAAAGGGAGAGATTTGATCTAGGATCAATGTGTTAAGTATCCATCCGCATATCATTATTATTTATTTTCATACTCGCTTTATTATGTATTTAGAATGCATGTTTAAGGGTGTATGATGATGAGACCTTAACAAAGATAATTAAATTGGTAGCCAATTTGCACGCGAAAAACCCTCGTTAAATATCAAGCGTTTATTTCCTTCCATTGAGTGATTCTTACTCAAGATCCGAGATTGGCAGGGGTTGTTGGCCAAAGTCAAGCCCTTGTCCTTCGAAGATGTGTTTTAATCACGAGGCTTTGTTCCATATCGGTGTCGTGTCCAAGTTGTGGTTTGTTGGCCAAAGTCAAGACCACTTCTTGTCCATTGACATTGATTACGAAGCTTCCATGTCAATGGGTCCGCGCTTGACTGGGATCACTAGGTTTGTTGTGCCAAAGCCAAGGCCTAGTTGATTCAGAGGAAAAAGGTTAGGGTATACATTCGATGTATAGGCATATAAAGATATATGTTTGGGACTTGGATGTCCACCTACTGGATCTAGGAGTTGGATTAGATCCAATTGATCTTCGAGATCTACCTAGTTAATTATCATACAATTTGTTGGCCAAAGTCAAGATTGTGTGATATTTAACGGGATCCTAGCCCACTAGGAAACACGGTTTCCCGAGTACTCGACAGAGGGTTAGAGGCTCGACGAAAAATAGTGGGAGGCAAGTATTGAATTTGCAACATTCGTTCGAATACTCGCTAAACGCGCTCATCTATATTTTACTCGTCATATTAATCAAAAGTATTAGTTGGACTAATATTTTATGTTGTTTTAAAATATATATAGTTGGACTATATACAAACTCATTCAATATATAGTTGATTTTATAATTGGATTATAGTAATCAATATAATTGAATTAAAATGATAGTTGATTTTATAATTAGATTATAGTAATCAATATTAAAATTATAGTTGATTAAATAATTGGATTATTGTAATCATTATAATAAATAGTACCTTATTAAATTGATTAAATAGTTGGACTATTAAAATCAAGAAAGAATTGAAAAGTTGAATATTTAAAATATAATCTTGGATTAAATGTTTTAAATGATTTAATTTTCAATTGGGAATAAATAATAGGTTACTTTATTTGATAAAATAACTTATTATACTAAGCCCATAATTAAGCAAATAGTAGAGCATAAAATCTTTGGAAGATTTATGTGATGATGACTTTAGTGCTTAATTAATATACTTGTCATAAATCTATTTTAGATTTAAAAGTATTAAAATTGCAATTAATTGACCATTCTAGTGGAGAAAAGTCAAAGTTTGCAATTGGGCATGTAGCACAAGGTGCACATCATTTCGATATTCTAAAACCCAAGGCTTGGCCAAAGGTTTGTGAAATATTGAAAAGGTAATTGACATATCCCAAAGTGACTACCATTTGGATATGGAAGACACGAAGGAATTAAAAATAGGGCGAGGCTCTAACTTTAAAAATATTTGTCAAAGTTATGTTTACTACTAGTATTAAAATTGGATTTTAAATACTTAGTGTGGTACATAATACATATATGTATTGACGTTCAGAATCCGCTGTGAGCTGGATACTGGCTTCAAGCCGAGATTCTCTGCGAATGGAAACGGGACGAAAGTCGCTGTTTCGACCGTAGATACCTAAGTTTAGGAACTACCCTTCGGGTGTGTACTTAAATTAGGAAATGTTATAATGTAACTAGTTTGACTAGAGACATTATCTCTATATCAGTGTTTAATCCGATGCGGATAAACCTTTATATTCTAGAACACTAAAGTGTTTCATTATATAAAGATGATACTGAGATAAATACATTAGATGTAAATAACATAATTTATATTTTGAATATAAAATAAAATCTCAAACATATAAATGACAAATAAATAGCTCAAATTGATTTGATCAATAGAGACTTATTTGTGGCATTGTTGTCTGGGACACAATTAAACGAGACTCGTATATCCACACTTTTGAAGAGTGGGTACTAGGACTGATTTGACTATTCAAATAAGGTCTACGAATCTAGTTTATTAGGTTAAAAACCTAAAATACTATTTACTTGGTAATAGTAAAAGGGCCACCGATCTGTTAGCCCTATCATGGTGAAGTAAGTGGGCCCATATCTAGCTAGGCTAGATGTGAACATGAATATTTCGTGACCTTAACGGATGTAGCATCACGTTGTGGTTATGTGTTTCTTTTGAAGAACACAGATCAGAAACTTTGAAGTTTCGACACGAAGAAAAAAAACAGATCGGCTATAGTATTATTCCGCCACGGTAAGACCGAATGGAAAATACTTAAGCAGTAAGTTTTATATAAATGAAAGAGTACGGTGTCTTTCATGTGAGGACTCCTCCCGAGACACGTCGTTAGACGTGTGTGTCTGAACTAAAACCGAATTTTGTTGGACATGATAAGGTTTATCACGAGTCGCTCTGAGCTACTATTTCCTTCTACAGGATATGTATTAACAGTGCAAAACTTATTTAGAATAAGGTTCCATATAAATCTGTTTGACAGATATCATATAGGATATGAACAGGAAAGAAACGAGGTTTCTCATTCCTGATAATTTGGGTATGCCAGGCATAAGTTTGGATGATACCAAACTAAGAACCCAAATTGGATTAGTGCCAATATAGGTTATCCTAAGGGAAACCATAAGTATAGTACTTATAAATCTCACATGAGAACAATGTGATTGTTGCTCACCATGCGGTTTTTCCTGAGAGGAATACCGATATGCAGTGGTCAGTGGGAGGATAGTGATACTCGATGAAAATCGGAGTAACACTGTTCAAGGCACGAAGTCCTTAATGGAACACAAATAGTTCATCTATGATGAATCTATACCATTAATCTTCAAATACACAAGAAACTAGTAGATCGGATAGAGTCAGAAAACAACCTAGGGTATGGGTTTCTGATCTAACCTCATAAAGATGTCAATCTTATGGAGGTGTACCATCCGACTACGTTATGAGGAAGTGATACGAGGTATCGACTCCCTATTATGGCAAAGTGCCATGAGTCCGAAATGGATTCCATGTATAACAACTATTTTGGATACTAGTTGTTGTACCACAAGGCATTGTGCCTATGGTACATTAAACGTCTTCAAGGAAGACATACATGGAAGGCAACATACCAACGTACAAAGCTAGGCTTTTGACGGAAAGGTATCGTTATCAACATTGTGTTAATAACGGTTCAACCTTTTACCTGTTGCCATGGTAAATCCATTTTGAAGATGCTTGAAATAACTGTATATTTCATTTATGAAATGTGTCAGTTATAATCAAAATCGCTTTCCTGAAAAGGAAACCTTTGGAGGATGTTTACAACATCCTGACGATTTTGTATAACCGACAAACAAGGTTTGCGGGTTATTCGATCCATGTTTGGATTGAGCAAGCATAAGGTTCTTGGAACTGACGTTTTGAAATAATCATAATGGTTTATGATTTGACTCAAAACGAAATAATTCTTGTGTATATAAGGAGGTTAGTGGGAGAGCGCACTGACAGTGAAATTCCCATAAAGCAATTGGTGAAAGCTTGGCTTTCATAGATATTCTTTCATAGAAATTCTCCGTAGAATTCTGGGGAGTAACAACCTTTATTCAAGGAATAAAGATCTACTGGGATAGATTTGGAGTTGTTAACACTCTCTGGGAAATTGTACATTTAAAATGTACTTGTATTGGTGTCTCATACGCTTCGAGCATATGGAGTCACAATCAGGTCAATCCAAGTGATAGTCACTGGATTGAATTAAGAACATCTGTTAGTATCTTAGAGAACTAAAGATGTTGTCTTAAACTATGGAGAAGGAGAACTTGAAGTGACTGGGATCACTGCTGCAAGTTTCCAAACAATTAAATACTGCGGTACTATAAAGTTTGAATAACGGGACAGTGAGCTGGAAATCTTCCGAGCAAGATAACTGTTGCCGAATAAACAACAAATGCGGATTATTGCTGCAGCTGAGGCAGCAATAGAAGCCATTTGGGTCGATAATAAATCTAATTAGATTAGATATAGTTCTGTTAGCAGCTGAGCTAGGCGTCAGCACAAGGCTAAAGAATTAAAGGTCTCATCGACGATCCAGATATATACTTCTATATCATCTGATTCGTTCGGATCATACATCGTGGCGATGTGATGATCGTGTAAATCGCGTCAGACGATAATTAAGCAAATCCGCTGACGAAAACCTTTCCTCAGCAATTTGAGCGAATTGTACATAGTTCGGGTGTTAGACACTCGAGTGACTGGCTATGTGCCAAGTGGGAGATTGTTGGACAAAATGACCCATAGCGTCACTATTTGCACAGATCATTGTGTTGTTGTAGCAAATTAACTATGTGACAAGGAAATTGCACTCTCATCATTTGTGATTAGATCACCATAGATATATAAATGAAGAGAGGTCCCTATGATTAGTTCCTGGATTGAGATGATATGAGACAGTATCAGTCCACGAAGGATTAATCATTAAATATCCCTAGCCGTAGTATTATCGAGACTGGACATCGATAATGCGGAATAGGCTAGTATTGCACTTGTGTGCGTTGTGAGGGCACAACGGCATAGTTCTCATATATATAAGTGTTGGATACTTATGCAAGTGCGATAGGAGGTCGTGTTTCACCGATGGTACGGGAAACAGCTTCGCTCTGGATAGACCCCTCGGAATCCCATTGGTATTATGAATATGTGTCTATGGGAGGCCGAAATCAAGGTAGGTGTGTATAGTCTTAACCTGAGACTTACATCGCTAATGCTTACGACAATCGATATACTTTAGTTGAGGTCGTCTAGGACTGTAACCGGTTCTGTGTACGCCAATGCCGGGTATATTGAGAATCGTAGTGTATTGGATGTGATGTCAAGACGGAAGTATCACTCCAGTCATAGTGGAGATGATGTCACGCAGGATACGGTATTAGTGCTCTTAAGAGATGCGCATCCAATCGTGATATTATGACCAGGTCATGAATATCCGATTATAGAGACTAGTTACCAGACATCCGATATGTGTTTGGACGGACGGGGCAGACACTTATCCAGCCCCAGCCCTAGCACGTGACTATCCGATACTGGGCCGATACGCACAATACATTAGTATACTACGCTTGATACAGATCTTAATATTCTTTAATGGATATGTCCGGAGAATTAGGTAGACTTGGTGCTTTGCTAGGAGTCGACCTTGTCTCGTAAATCGGTAGAACGTAGTACTTGGTACGTACGTGATTCGGATACTCCGACGACCGTATTTACTGCCAGATTATCCGGGGATCTCATGGGTCGCTTCCCGATAATCCACCGATGACGCACAACTCGCACTCTTGAATAATCTGGGATTAAATAGAAGAGAGAGAAAATTAATCTAGGATTAATAACGGAGATATTTTATCTGGGATAAAATGTCGTCTAAGAGAGAGAGAACGATTAATTTGGAATTGATCGATAAATTAATATATTCGATATATTAAACGAAATTAGATTTCGACGCGGAATTAAAATTAGATTTTAATTCGGGCAAACGAGTTAATTTAGAATTAATTCGTTAGCGACGTAAATAATAATTCGCCAGGCGCAATTATTTATTTAAATTCGATTGAATTAACGTCGCGACGTAAGCTCGGTATTTCGGAAATATCGAACCCGAACGCGTGAGTGAGTGCACGTGGGCCCACTTTCATTTGGAAACGTGTGGGGCCCACATGACACATGTCATTTTATGCATTATTTTTTCTAATGCATTGCATGTTGATAGTGTACAATGCACTCAATGTTATTGCATGGAATTGAGTGTTTGACACTCTAAGCCATTGCATGTTTTGTGTCATAAATTTATTATTAATTTAATAAATATTATGGCATAAATATAAATTGATTTTTGGTAAATCATTTTAACTTAACACAAAACTTCTTCTCTCTCATTTTTCTCTCTTCTCTCACGCCCAAAGCTTGAAATGGGGACTGGTTTTGAACCAGAAAACGTGACACAAAAGGAAGCAAGGGTTGGGTTTTCATGGTGAAAACCGCAAGTGCTAGCACACTACGAGTCTTGCGAAGGTGGTAGGGAGGTTCACCCATGAGGCGGGACTCATCCGAAGGAGTTTGGAGCTTCGTTTTGAGACCCGAAACTGCCAAGACAGTGAGCATGGACTGCTGCAGTGGGCTTACAAAGGCAGTGCGTTTTTGGGCATGATTCATCTTCAAATCGACATAACCGATCAATGTAAGTATTCCGCTAT
The DNA here is from genome assembly GCA_019454045.1 of Zanthoxylum bungeanum. Classification (NCBI taxonomy): domain Eukaryota; kingdom Viridiplantae; phylum Streptophyta; class Magnoliopsida; order Sapindales; family Rutaceae; genus Zanthoxylum; species Zanthoxylum bungeanum. The sequence goes on from SKCR01025192.1 coordinate 90,707, forward strand.
CTTCGTTGGTGTATTCACGCATGTTTTCATGTCTTGATTTGATCTTGGGACCCTAGATTTTTACCAACATGATTCTCCCCAGTATTGCTTGACACGCTGTTTTAACCTTGAATGTTTTATTGGAGTCGGGATCATATAACTCCATGACTCTATGTGATAAACCCTTGGTGATTAAGAATGGACCTGACCACCGTGATTTTTGCTTTCATGGGAAGAGTTTCAAGATTGACTTGTTTAACAGTACCCTCTGCCATAGTTCCAGTTGTATGCGCACTAACTTCTCATCATTTCTCTTATTGTCATTTTCTTTGTACAATTTGGCATTCTCAAAAGACTGTATGTGAAATTCCTCCAATTCGTTGAGTTGGTGGAACTGTTCCTCTTCTATTGCTTATAGTGCAAGAATAGGCTTCTTCAGTGCGTAGTACGTTTTATCTTCAAGCTCCACAGACAGTTTGTCAGTAGAACTTTACATTATATTGGAGTTCTGGATGGTACTATGTATCACACATCAAGTCTGAAACATTCCTCATTCTTTTAATCATCTGGGAAATCCATGGCCCTGAAAATATTGAATGTTACTTCTTGGTCTTGTACCCTCATGGTTACTTCTCCTTTTTGTACATCAATAATGGTTCGACCTGTAGCCAAGAATGGTCTCCCGAGGATGATCGGCATGTCTGCATCTTCCTCCATATCAAGGACAATAAAATCTGCTGGGAAAATGAATTTGTCAACTTTGACCAGCACATCTTCAACTTCACCTCTCGGAAATATGAGCGTTCTATCAGCAAGTTGTAAAGAGAATGAGGTGGGCATTGTTTCTCCAATATACAGTTTCCTGTAAATAGAAAAAGGCATTAAGTTAACACTTGCATCTAAATCACACAAAGCCCTACCGAATGTTGGACAATTATGACCCATAGCGTCATTATTTTGTAAATGATATTGTATTATTGTACAAATTAACTATATTGTAATGAAATTGCCCTTTTACCGTTTAGTAATTTATTACTTTGATATATTAATGGTAAAAGTCCATATGATTAGTTCCAGATTGAGATGATATGAGACAGTATCAATCCATAAAGGTTTAATCATTAAATATCCCTAGTCGTAGTATTATCGAGATCGGACATCGATAATGCGGAATAGACTAGTATCGCACTTGTGCGCATTGTGAGGGTACAATGGCATAGTTCTCATATATTTAAGTATATGATACTTATGCAAGTGCTGTAGGAGGTTGGTGTTTTACCGATGGTACGGAAAAACAGCTTCGCTCTGGATAGACCCCGCGGAATCCCATTGGTAGTATGTCTGTGTGTCTATGGGAGTCCGCGTCAGGGTAGGTGTATATAGTCTTAACCTGAGACTTGCACCGCTAGTACTTGCGACAATCGGTAGACTTTAGTTTTGGTCGTCCAGGACTTTAACAGGTTTTGTGTACGCCTCTTCTGGGTCTATTGAGAATCGTAGTGTATTGGGTGTGATGTCAAGATGGAAGTATCACTCCAGACATATGGAGATGATGATCGCGCATGGATACTGAACTGGTTCTCTATAAGTGTTGCAACCATCGGGATAATATGACTAGGTCAGGATTATCTGATTCAAAGAGACTAGTTGCTAGATATCCGATATATGCTTCATACGGGGCAGACACTTCTCCAGCCCCAGGCCTAGCATGTGATCATCAGATACTGGATCACGATACGCAATACTACGTATACTACGCCTGACATAGATTATATATTCCAGTAAGAATATCTCTGGAGAATTGGGTAGGCACGATGTTTTGCTAGAAGCCAACCATGTCTTGTAAATCGGTTAGCACGTGGTACGAGGTACGCAATTAATCGGATAGTCCGATAACCGGATTTACTGCCAACATATCCAGAGGTCTCTTGGGTCGCTTCCTAAAGATTCACCGATGATAGTTGACTTAAATTAATCTGGGATTAATATAGAGAGCGAGAGAAAATTAATCTGGGATTAATTAGGGCTTTATTTAATCCGGGATTAAATATGTTCAGTAGAGAGAGAACCGATTAATTTGGAATTAATCGGTAAAATAAATTTAATAGTTAAATTTGATTTTTCTATTTAATTTATTTAAATGGGCTAAAATTAATATATCGGATATATTAATACGAATTGGATTTCGTTACGAAATTAAAGTCGGACTTAATACGAACGAACGAGTTAATTTAGAATTAATTCGTAAACGACGATCGTAATATATTTATGAGGCATCGATATTTAATTAAATTAGATTGATTATTTAACGACGGAAGTTCGTTTAATCGGATTAAACGGAACCGAGCCGCGGCAAATGTTCGTAGAGATATTTGAATTTTGAATTCAAATATGTGGGGCCCACTTCACATGTGTGGTAGGTGGTGGTAGTTGGCATTATGCCAAGCCACCAACCACTCAACCACCTTGTTTTACTTTTGTAAACCATTTACCAAACCTACCAAGTTTAGGGTAAAAAGGGTGAAATAGTTTTACCTAAAGGTGAATAACAAAAAGGAAATTCTCTACACTTGTTACACAACACTATTCATTAGATGAAAATTGAAAAACCCTAGAGAACTCCCTAGGGCTTGGCCGAATTCTCAAGCTTCTCCTCTCTTGGATTTGTTTCAAATCAACTAAAAGCTAGCACTTTGGAAGTTGACAAAGGTGATAGGGAAACTACTCAATAGCTTGGAATCATCAAAATGGAAACTACTCAAAAGCTTGGAATCATCAAAAGCTTGGAATCATCAAAAGGTTGGAACTTGGAGTTCATCATCTCAAAAGTTTTAACGCTCTATCCACTCATTGTAAGTTTATTCCGCACCTTATAATGATCATATGAAATGTTTTTCATGCTTATTAGATCCTATGAATGTTCTAGGTACACTAACAATGGTATCATGAGCCTAATTTAAGCATGAAAAATTCTAGGGTTCTTGGACCTAAAATTTGGGGTTTTTATGATTTGAGCATGATTCTTTAAAATTGATGCTTTGAGTATGTTTACAACATGATAACTTAGAGTTATGCATGATTAGATTTGAAATAAATCAAAAGAATCAAAAGATAAAAAAATCTTAGCATGGCTGAAAGTTACTATGCAGTGCACTGTGCAGATTTTATTTTTTGTAACATGAAATAATATGTTTAGATGCATGTTTAAATGTTGATAGTTGGTTTAATTTGATTAGAATCAATGTCTAATGTTCATGTTAAAATCAAAGTGCATGTTAGCATGAAATGATGATTTTAGGTTTCATTTGTGTCACAAGCATGAAATGATGTGTTTTGGCTTGATTTTTGTGTTAAGCATGAATTATTGGACTAAGCATGATTAATTAAGTTAATTGATATTTTGGAAATATTAAGTTTAATTAATTAATTATGGCTAATACACTTTAATTAAAATAATTGTGATATTTGGAATATTATAATTATGTTAATATATGCCTTTAAAATGAGTTGGGCTAAAAGTGTGTATTTGGGCCTAATGGGTTTGTTTTGACCAAGTTTGGTTTTGGACTTTTGGATTTGATCCATTTGGGCCGAAAACCAATTCCATTAAGTCCAAATACATCACTTGACCCTTTAAAGATTTTAATTGGGCCTAATGGGCCTAAATTGATTTGTTGGCAATATGGTGATTCCTATTGGGCCTTGGCATTTTGGGTTTGATCCATTATGGCCAAAGCCCATGCCTTAAGAATCAATTAAAAGCCCATTGGACTTTAATTAAAATGACATTGGATGTTGTTGGGCCTTTGAGACCCATTAAGATTGGATTGGAATCCAAGTTTTTAAGGCAAATAAATAAGTGTATGTATTTAATTTGGAATTAAATTGGAATTAGTATTGAATACAAATAAATTGGATTTAAAATTGTAGTTTAATATAATTCAAGAATACTTACTTTGAGTATTTATTATTCTAATGAGTTTGACTCTTGCAAATCAAATCATTGTTTGAACATTGTATGGTCACATAATTAAAGACTAATTAATTGGATTAGATTGGTTGTAATACATGCTTTGTATGATTACATGAATGTGATGAATGAATAGTGTATATCGGATGGATATTAGAAGGGTGAAGGTAATTTTGGAAATTGTAATAAATTTAGAATTTATTAAATTGGGCATGCGTGTCCAGCCTTTTATCTCTTTACTCCTTTAATTCTCTTCTCACCTATTCCCCTCAATGTAAATGAGGTTTCTTTATTGTATTTTGTAATTGGGTAGGAATAGAATAGTTCTAGCCGGGGAGAGGAAAGTGAGTGATTTGTTCTAGGAACAATTTGTTATATATCCATCCGCATATCGCTATTAATTTACTTTACGCGCTTTATGATGTTTTAGAAGCATGCTTAAGGGTGTATGATGAGACCTAATCAAAGATAATTAATTGGTTGCCAATTACGCGAAAAACTCTCAAAACATATTAAGCGTTTTTCTTCCATTGAGTGATTCTTACTCAAGATCCAAGTTGGCATTGGTTTGTTGGCCAAAGTCAAGACCTTTGTCAATTGAGGATGTGTTTGAATCATGAGAGTTTTGTTCTATATCGGTGTCTTGTCCAAGTTGTGATTGTTGGCCAAAGTCAAGATCACTTCTTGTCCATCGACATTGATTACGAAGCTTTCCATGTCAATGGGTCCCGCTTAACTGGAATCATTAAGCTTGTTGTGCCAAAGCCAAGGCTTAGTTGATTCAGAGGAAAAAGGTTAGGAAAATATATTAGATATATTGGCATATATATTGTATATATGTTTTGGACTTGGATGTCTACCTACCGGATCTAGGAATTGGATGAGATCCAATTGATCTTCGAGATCTACCTAGTTAAGTTTCATACAGCTTGTTGGCCAAAGTCAAGGTTGTGTGTTATTTAACGGGATCCTAGCCCACTAGGAAACTGGGTTTCCCGAGTACTCGACAGAGGGTTAGAGGCTCGACGAAAAATAGTGGGAGGCAAGTATTGAATTTGCAATTTCATTCAGATACTTAGCTTTACGCGCTTTCAAATTATTTCATCAAAATTAAAATGATTAGTTGGACTAATATAATGTTATTTTTCTTGTAACAGTTTGACTGTACCCATCTATCGTTAACTAAATAGTTGGACTATTGTAGTTAAGATGACAGGAAAAGGGAATGTCCGTGACATTATCATGGGAGAGAAGTCTTTAAGGGCACGAACTTTTCGGATTGGGAAATGAACCTAAGGATAGTCCTTGGGGCAGAGAGGATACTGTATACGATACAGACACCTCTCGGGCCTAAGCCCACTGAGCCACTTGAGCTGGAGCTTTGGAAGACTCACAGCAATGACTGTGACACGGCTCAGTCCATTTTGCTTGCTTCTATGACTCATCATTTTCGTCGTCAAAATAGGGACTGGGATCCTTATAACATGATGGCAAGATTGCACGATCTCCACCGCTCTAACAAGAGGATGGGAGAGATATGAGTTGGTGGAAGAAGCTCTTCCGCTCACGCATGTCAGAAGGCATGTCTGTTGAATCCCATGTGGTTCAGATTATTGCCGACATTGATGAGTTAGCCAAACTGGGGATAGTCTTGGAGGCTGAGCTTACTGTGGACATGGTCCTACAATCGCTCCCCGATACCTGGAGATAGTTCATCATAAACTATAACTTGATGAACACTGATGATACTCTTGGAGAGTTATTATCAATTCTCAAGGAGGCTGAGAAGGAGCTTCTCAAGGGCAACAAGCGCGAGGCGCATTTTGCTCAAACATCACTATCTGCCAAGGCTTGGCCTAAGGCAACTGGTGGTGTTAAGAAGAAGAAGTATAAGGGAAAGGGCAAGGCCAAGGCGTCAAAGGCTTCTGGGAAGCCAAAGGACAAGTCTCAGGATGTATGCCTACAGTGTGGCAAGCGGGGTCACTGGAAGCGTGACTGCCGCGAGTACAAGGCGATCCAGAAGGAGATAAAGGCGGGCAAGGCACCGGCCTCAGGTATGTTTGTTATTGAGAAAACATGGCTACTTCTAGTTTTAAAAATTGGATTTTTGATTCTGGTTTTGGTACTCATATATGTACTGATGTGCATGATCTGCAGGTTAGCAGGAGACTGACTTCAGGAGAGATTGATCTACGGGTCGAAAACGGGACACCAGTTGCTGTTTTGGCTGTAGGGACTTTTGTTTTAGAACTACCCTCGGGGCATGTACTTGAACTTCATGATTGTTATTATGTACCTAGTTTGACTAGGAACATTATTTCTGTATCCATGTTAACCTAATGTGGGTACACTTTTGCATTTAGAAACACTGGGTGTTATTTATACAAAAATGATATGGAAATTTGCACTCCTGATGCAAATAATGGTCTTTATATTTTGAATATAAATCAGTCTCAAACATATAATGTAACAACAAAAGGCTTAAATGAGTGATACTGATGAAACTTATATGTGGCACTGTCGTCTAGGACATATAAACAAGACTCGCATATCCACACTTTCGAAGAGTGGATACTTGGACAGATTTGATCCAAATTCATATGACGTCTGCGAATCTTGCTTATTAGGCAAAATGCCTAAATCTCCTTTTAGCGGTAAAGGTGAACGCGCCACTGAACTGTTAGCCCTCGTTCATAGTGACGTATGTGGCCCATGTCTAGCCAGGCTAGAGGTGGATATCAATACTTCGTAACCTTTACGGATGATGCATCACGTTATGGTTATGTGTATCTTATGAAACACAAGTCGGAAACTTTTGATAAATTCAAAGAGTTTCGACACGAAGTTGAAAAACAGACCGGCAAGAGTATTAAGACATTACGGTCGGACCGTGGTGGCGAATATTGAGTAATGAGTTTCTAGATTACCTGAAAGAATATGGTATTCTTTCACAGTGGACTCCTTCTGGAACACCGCAATTAAACGGTGTGTCTGAACGGAGAAACCGTACTTTGTTGGACATGGTAAGGTCTATGATGAGTCGCACTGAGCTACCTATTTCCTTCTGGGGATATGCATTAACAGTGCAGTTCTTATTTTGAATAAGGTTCCGTCAAAGTCTGTACAACAGACTCCATATGAGATATGGACAGGAAAGAAACCAGGTTTCTCATTCCTGAAGATTTGGGGATGCTGGGCATACGTCAAACGTTTGGAAGGTACCAAACTTGAACCCAAATCGGATAAATGCCTATTCGTAGGATATCCTAGGGAAACCAAAGGATATTACTTCTATTACCCACAAGAGAACAAAGTGTTTGTTGCTGTACATGCTGTTTTCCTTGAGAAGGAATTCCTAAATGCAGTGGTAAGTGGGAGGAAAGTAGAACTCGATGAAAATCGGAGTGATACTGTTCCTGGCATTGAATCCACAACGGAACATGAACAGTTCATCCAGGATGAGACTGTCCCACAATCTTCGATTACACAAGGACCGCGTAGGTCAGAGAGAGTTAGGAAAGAACCTGAGAGGTATGGGTTCCTGATCTCACCTCATGTAGATATTAATCTCATTGAGGATAACGATCCGACTACGTATGAGGAAGCGATACAAGGTATCGATTCCACTTAATGGCAAGAAGCCATGAAGGCCGAAATGGATTCCATGTACACCAACCAAGTTTGGACACTGGTTGATGCACCAGAAGGCGTAAAGCCTATTGGTTGCAAATGGGTATTCAAGAAGAAGACTGACATGGATGGCAACGTACAAACGTACAAAGCTAGGCTTGTAGCGAAGGGGTATCGTCAACGACATGGTGTCGATTATGACGAAACTTTCTCACCCTCCGTTGCCATGATTAAATCCATTCGGATAATGCTTGCAATAGCTGCATATTTCGATTACGAGATATGGCAGATGGATGTTAAAACTGCTTTCCTTAACGGAAACCTTTTGGAGGATATTTACATGCAACGGCCTGATGGTTTTATCGTGCCTAAACTTACAAACAAGGTTTGTAAGTTAAATCGGTCCATTTATGGACTGAAGCAAGCATCGCGGTCATGGAACCAACGTTTTGATGAGATCATAAAAGAATATGATTTCATTCAAAACGAAGATGATCCTTGTGTATACAAGAAGGTTAGTGGGAGAGCATTGACTTTTATTGTCCTTTATGTTGACGACGTATTGCTTATCGGCAATGACATTCCCATGTTAACGTCGGTGAAAGCTTGGCTTTCATTGAAATTCTCCATGAAAGATCTGGAGAAGCAGCCTTTATTCTAGGAATAAAGATCTATCGGGATAGATCTAGAAAGCTGCTTGGTCTCTCCCAGAATACATATATTGACAAAGTGTTGAAGAGATTCAACATGGATCAGTCCAAGAGGGGACTGTTGCCATGTCACATGGTGTCTATCTATCTAAGGACATGTGTCCTAAGACTCAAGATGAGAGAGACAACATGAGTCGGATACCGTTCGCCTCGGTAGTTAGATCGATCATGTATGCCATGATATGTACACGACCTGATGTCTCCCATGCTTCGAGCATGTGTAGTCGCTATCAGGCCGATCCAGGTGAAGGTCACTTGATGGCGGTTAAGAATATCCTTAAGTATCTTAGAAGAACTAAGGATAATTTCTTAATCTATGGAGGTGGAGAACTTGAGGTAACTGGGTTTACCGATGCAAGTTTCCAAACCGACAAAGACGACTCTAAGTCGCAATCCGGGTACATATTTTGTTTGAATAACGGAGCAGTGAGCTGGAAATCTTCCAAGCAAGATACTGTTGCCGATTCAACAACAGAAGCGGAGTATATTGCTGCAGCTGAAGCAGCAAAGGAAGCAGTTTGGATCCGAAAATTCATAATTAGATTAGGAGTAGTTCCGTTGGCAGTTAAGCCCGTTCCATTGTATTGTGACAATAACGGGGCTATAGCACAGGCTAAGGAACCGCGGTCTCATCAACGGTCCAAGCATGTTCTTCGACGTTTTCATCTGATTCGTGAGATCATACATCGTGGCGATGTGAAGATCGAGAAGGTCGCATCAGATAATAACTTAGCTGATCCGCTCACGAAAGCTTTGCCTCAGCAAAAGTTTGAGCGACATATACATAGTTCAGGTATTAGAAACTTGAGTGACTGGCTATAGGCCAAGTGGGAGATTGTTGGACAGTTATGACCCATAGCGTCACTATTTTGTAAATGGTATTGTATTATTGTACAAAATTAACTATGTAGTAATGAAATTGCCCTTTTACCGTTTAGTAATTTATTTACTTTGATATATTAATGGTAAAAGTCCATATGATTAGTTCCGGATTGAGATGATATGAGACAGTATCAATCCATAAAGGTTTAATCATTAAATATCCCTAGTCGTAGTATTATCGAGATCGGACATCGATAATGCGGAATAGACTAGTATCGCACTTGTGCGCATTGTGAGGGTACAATGGCATAGTTCTCATATATTTAAGTATAGGATACTTATGCAAGTGCGGTAGGAGGTTGTGTTTTACCGATGGTACGGAAAAACAGCTTCGCTCTGGATAGACCCCGCGGAATCCCATTGGTAGTATGTCTGTGTGTCTATGGGAGTCCGCGTCAGGGTAGGTGTATATGGTCTTAACCTGAGACTTGCACCGCTAGTACTTGCGACAATCGATAGACTTTAGTTTTGGTCGTCCAGGACTTTAACAGGTTTTGTGTATGCCTCTTCTGGGTCTATTGAGAATCGTAGTGTATTGGGTGTGATGTCAAGATGGAAGTATCACTCCAGACATATGGAGATGATGATCGCGCAGGGATACGGAACTGGTTCTCTATAAGTGTTGCAACCATCGGGATAATATGACTAGGTCAGGATTATCCGATTCAAATAGACTAGTTGCTAGATATCCGATATATGCTTCGTACGGGGCAGACACTTCTCCAGCCCTAGGCCTAGCATGTGATCATCAGATACTGGATCGCGATACGCAATACTACGTATACTACGCCTGACATAGATTATATATTCCAGTAAGAATATTTCTGGAGAATTGGGTAGGCACGGTGCTTTGCTAGAAGCCAACCATGTCTTGTAAATCGGTTAGCACGTGGTACGAGGTACGCACTTAATCGGATAGTCCGATAACCGGATTTACTGCCAACATATCCAGAGGTCTCTTGGGTCGCTTCCCAAAGATTCACCGATGATAGTTGACTTAAATAATATGGGATTAATATAGAGAGCGAGAGAAAATTAATATGGGATTAATTAGGGCTTTATTTAATCCGGGATTAAATGTGTTCAGTAGAGAGAGAACCCGATTAATTTGGAATTAATCGGTAAAATAAATTTAATAGTTAAATTTGATTTTTCTATTTAATTTATTTAAATGGGCTAAAATTAATATATCGGATATATTAATACGAATTGGATTTCGTTACGAAATTAAAGTCGGACTTTAATACGAACGAACGAGTTAATTTAGAATTAATTCGTAAACGACGATCGTAATATATTTACGAGGCATCGATATTTAATTAAATTAGATTTGATTATTTAACGACGGAAGTTCGTTTAATCGGATTAAACGGAACCGAGCCGCGGCAAATGTTCGTAGAGATATTTGAATTTTGAATTCAAATATGTGGGGCCCACTTCACATGTGTGGTAGGTGGTGGTAGTTGGCATTTATGCCAAGCCACCAACCACTCAACCACCTTGTTTTAATTTTTGTAAACCATTTACCAAACCTACCAAGTTTAGGGTAAAAAGGGTGAAATAGATTTACCTAAAGGTGAATAACAAAAAGGAAATTCTCTACACTTGTTACAGAACACTATTCATTAGATGAAAATTGAAAAACCCTAGAGAACTCCCTAGGGCTTGGCTGAATTCCTCAAGCTTCTCCTCTCTTGGATTTGTTTCAAATCAACTAAAAGCTAGCACTTTGGAAGTTGACTAAGGTGATAGGGAAACTACTCAATAGCTTGGAATCATCAAAATGGAAACTACTCAAAAGCTTGGAATCATCAAAAGCTTGGAATCATCAAAAGGTTGGAACTTGGAGTTCATCCTCTCAAAAGTTTTAAAGCTCTATCCACTCATTGTAAGTTTATTCCGCACCTTATAATGATCATATGAAATGTTTTTCATGCTTATTAGATCCTATGAATGTTCTAGGAACACTAACACCGAAGTCATGTTCTTCTATGGTGCAAGGAACAGTGAAACTGCCAGGATCTTTCAACTTTGGGGGAAGCTTCCTCTGGATGATAGCGCTGCATTCTTCTGATAATGCTACTATCTCGTAATCTCCCAATCTCCGTTTTCGTGAAAGAATGTCTTTCATGAATTTGACATAGCTGGGCATTTGTTCCAAATCTTCTGCAAATGGAATGTTGATATGCAAGTTTTTGAAGATCTCCAGGAATCTAGAAAACTGCTTGTCTAGTTTATTCTTCTGGAGACGCTGTGGAAAATGTGGAGGTAGAGTGATCATTTCTTGATCTTTTTCCTTTGCTTCTTTTTCCTCCATCTGTGGAACTACTTCGCAACTTCTTTTGGAACTTCCTCAACAGTTGCCTTGACTCCAACATTTTTATTGATTTCAGTACCGCTTTTTAAAATGATGGCATGACATTGCTCCTTCCCCATGTTCCTTGGATTTGGTTCTGTATTGATAGGAAGGTTACCTGGCAGTCTGTAACTTTGAGCATTGGCCAGTTGTCCAATTTGATTCTCCAGTGCTTTAATAGAATCAGATTGACTTTGAATTAATAATGCATGGGATTGAAACAAAGCATCATACCTAGCTGTTTGAGAGTCATGTTTTGCTTCTATCTTTTTCAAATGGGTCAACACTTCTGCTATTCCTGTTTCATTTGCCTGCTCATGGCCTTTATTTTGCTGTTGGAATCCGGGTGGTGGGTTGTTCATTTGCCCTGAATTGTTGCTCCATGCGAAATTGGGATGATTCATCCACCCTGGGTTGTAGGTAGGGATGGCAACGGGTAGGTTTGGTGCGGGTTTGTCATTACCAAACCCGCACCCGCATATGTGAACAAATTACCAAACCCGCACCATACCCGCTGCGGGTTTTAATTTTCATTACCAAACCCGCACCCGCATATGTGAACAAATTACCAAACCCGCATCGGTACCCAACAGATTTTTTGCGGGTTTGGTTATCTCAGGATTCTAGCGAGTTTGTATTCAAGAACTGTTTGCATCTGGAACTACCAGTCTCAGGTGTGAAAATGTACATAGCTTACTGCCATTTGATCATATTAAACCTCTTATCAGAATGATATTTTATTCTTTTTTTCTTTTAAGTTGTTTTGGACTTATTACAAGTCTTCGTGAGTTTTGCGTTTCTTTAATAATGAGCACAATTTAGATATCACAGTCTGTAAAATAGAAGTCACGTGAATGAAACACAACAGATAGGCAGTGAAGGAGTTGAGGAGTCGAGTGACCAAGTGAGGACTGAGGACCAGTGAGTAGGTTGTTGCGGCTAGGGCTTAGGAGTTGAGAGTGAGCGTTTAGGTTTTGTTTGTCAAATTTAAATGAGCGTTTAGGCATTGACTCACGGGCCATAAGCCCATAATATTTAATTCACTTGTGAGTTGTGATTGCTTCTTTCTAGTTTCTATCATCCCATTTATTTATTTTTTATTATTAAAATGATTATGGATATAATTACATGAGTCACGAGGGTTAATTAAAAAATTGATTTTTACGGGTACGCGGGTACCCGCATATTTTACTAAAATACCAAACCCGCACCGCACCCGCAGCGGGTTCTATTTTAAAATACCAAATCCGCACCGTACCCACTAATATATTTACCAAACCCTACCCATTGCGGGCGAGTTTTTATGGGTTTGCGGGTAAGCGGGTAAAATTATCATCCCTAGTTGTAGGTGTTGGAATATGGATTGTTCCATTGTCTGTTGAAATTATTGACGTAATTCACCGTTTCTTTATGTTGGTTTGGTTCTGGTGTTCCTCCATATGGTAAACTTGCAGATCCAATATTGCTTTGCATGCTAAGAGTTTCCAAGAATTTTCATATCTGATCCAGCTTGGCATTCACTGCTGTGTTGGCTCCAACTTAATAAATTCCAGCAATTCATTGAATCAAGATCCTTTCTGTTGGCCACAAGGAGTTGTTGTTTGCCATTTCTTCAATTAAATCACAGGCTTGATCTTTTCATTTTGCCATTAAAGCTCCTCCAGCAGCAGCATCAATTGTGGTTCTCATTATTCCAGAAAGTCCATTGTAGAAGGTTTGGACTTGTAGCCATTTTGCAATCTCATGGTGAGGACATTTCCGGAGTAAATCTTTGTACCTTTCCCAAGCTTCGTAAATGGATTATAAATCTTGTTGTACAAAAAATGTGATGTCATTCCTCAACTTTGCAGTTCTTGCTGGTGGAAAGTACTTTGCAATGATTTTTATGGCTAGTGTGTTCCAAGTTGTGATGGAACCTACTGGTAGTGAATGTAGCCAAGCTTTGGCTCTGTCTTTCAAGGAATATGGAAAAACTCGCAGTCTCATAGCTTCTTCAGCTGCTCGGTTGTAGTTGAAAGTACCGTAAACTTCCAGGAAGTTGCTGATATGGGCATTAGGATCCTCAATTGCATTCCCCCCAAACTGAACTGACTGCTGAATCATCTGAATGCATGTTTTGATGTCACAAGCATTTGCTGGTAAGAGAGGAAGTACAATACAAGAAATGAGTCCGTCAACCACCGGAATGGTTCTTTCTCGAATGGGAATTGGTGGTGCAACCTCTAAAGGTTCAGGTTCCATGTTGATCGGTGCTTCTTAGCCTTCTCGCATTTCCTTTCTCAACTGATGGTTCTTTCAATCTCCAGGTCAAGCGGTCGGATTTCCAAGCTTCTGGTTCATCTCATGTAGTTTTTGAGAACCTGAAAGAGAAGAAAATAAAAATAATAAGAAAAAGAAAATTAGACACAAGTAAAGGTATCTAACCTCAAAATTAATAGTGAAAGTTAAATAAGTCCCCGACAACATCGCCAAAAACTTGACCGGCGTAATCACACACGTATAACGCAAGCACACGTATCGTTCAAGTAGTATAAAAGTATTGATCCCACGGGGACTTAAAACCTTTTGTTATTAATTTATGAAGTCAAATTTTTACGAGTATCTAATGGATTAGTTATTTGATTGGATGGTGACTTTAAACTTAAAACAAGTAAATGAAATTTCTTGAAAGTAGATTTCAGAAAATTCAATTTTATAAAACTATCCATGATTGTGAATCTTTCCAATATCATTTTTAAAGATGAAAGTTATCTTACGATTGTGTAATATATCGATTTATTAACCTGGAACACGAAATTATGTAAAAGCCTCTTCCGATGGTCAAATACAAATACCCAGTGTAACCCGATTAATCAAATTCCTATGTCAATTAAGTTATCTGAATTCATTAAGATTAAGTTCCAATTATGGATACCCCCGCCCGACAGGTATATCCCTATCTTGTAAGGAAATATATTAAAGGGTTATCTATTCTCAAGGAATATCATGGGCTATTAAGTCTAAGGTCTTAAACCTAAAATCCCTTTTCCAAGTTCATTTTAAGTTTACGAATGAATCTTAGTAATGGCCAATTAACAAGATGCATTAAGACTAAGGCTCAATAAATAAACCTTTATATTACCCAAACCGTAATTTAACCCCTTATAAACTGGTGATATTGGACTTCATCACAACCCCAGATAACTGACTTAGTTACGACACATATTTAGGAGTAGTAAAAACTTAAAAAAAATAAAAGACATAAAGTAAATTGCTGGAAATTAAATACTGAAAAGTAAATGACGGAAAGTAAATGCTGAAAAGTAAATACTGAAAATTAAATGCTGAAAAATAAAAGCTGGAAAGTAAATGCCGAAAAGTAAATGTCGGAAGGTAAATAAAGTAAAAGTACAATAAAAGAAAATGCTGAGGTAAAATGATCCACTTTTATTACTTCTATTTTAGATATCTCCCTTAATATAATATATTAACTTTGCATGATAATTACCAACCAGCCATATAGGCGGTATCCGGATTAAGTCAAATTAATAATTAATTACCAACGAACCAATCATGCGGTATCCAGTTTAGTCAGGTTAAAACCAATTTAAATAATTACCAACCGACCAATATGGCGGTATCCTCGTTAAGTCAAGTTTTAACTAGTTTATATATTATTATTAAGGGAGATTAATCTAAATATTAGTAATAAATGTTTTACCTTTTACCCCAGCAAGGGAGAGTACCTCCTCATTACTGAAAAGTAAAGAAAAGAAAGTATTGTGCGTAAAAGTAAATTACAGAAAGTAAAGACTGAAAAGTAAAGAAAAGAAAGTGCAAAAGCGGAAATTAATTACTGAAAGTTGTAAATAAACAAACAAGATACAATCTTCTTAGTATTCTTAAGGAATTCCTTAGAAGAAAGTATGAATTTACAAATGAAATGGCTTGGTATTTATAGGTAAAATTTTGCCTCCACCAAATCCATTATTAATTGCTCCACTAATTGCTATCATGTTTGGTGGGAGTTTGACTATTTTTATTATTTATTTATTTATTTATTTTCTTTGAAAATGACTTTAATAATTACACATAACACACTTCCGGATGTTTCATCAATTTCGGTCATGAAACATTCAGAATTTGAAATTTTTTATTCTTCAAAGTTGTAGATCTTTGAGTCTTCTTTAATCCGTAACTTGAAACAGCTCAATCCGATATCGGAGTAAAATGTTATCCCCAAAATACGACAATTACGCAAAATTGGAATTTCTGAGACTATACTTCGTTAGAGCGCCCTTTCAAGTTTCCAATCTCCAATATTAATATGTCAAGTCCAATTTTTGCCCTTATTTGACCCACATTTCATCCTAAATGATTTCATTGAGTCCCAATATTATTTTATCTGCAAAATAAACTAAAACACATCAAAACGTTCTTCAAATCCGAGAAACTAAACAAAATATTAAGTAGAGGGGCGATAAATATTGATATATTTTCCGCTCATCACCTTTTAATATAGAAGGATGGAAACTCGGACATAAATTCCATAGTCGATTCCGAATGGACAGTAATATGGTCTATACTCGGGATACAACTTCTCGTACCACTGGAAATAATCAAACGAGTCGATTTTTACATAATTCGATTTTTTTTTGTGTTCTTTCCAGCCCGTTAATATAGCAATGCATGTTCCAGAATGTCTGGCCAGGCTCATTGTATGCCCGACCAGACATCCACTATATGAGACAATTGTAGGAAACATTTTCCCTCACGCAACGGAAGTATATGAGGCACCGGGATTGTCCTTAAAAAAAAATTCTGCTCTCCTCACCGTAATCCTGAATTTTTCTGTCAAAAATTTCTTTTGATTGTTGTTTGGTTGGTGATTTTAACTAAGAACAGTAACTAAAACAATGCAAAAGTAAATTCTAAAAAAGTAATCAATATTATGAAACTATTTAGGATTGTGAATCCTTCCAATATTCTTCTAAAGATGAAGTGATTATCTTATATTTGTGTAATATGTCGGTTTATTAACATGGAACACGAAGATATGCAAAAGCCTCTGTTGATGGTCAGATACAAATATCCAAAGTAACCCAATTAACCATATTTCTATGTTAATTAAGAAACTCCGAATTCATTAAGATTAAGTTCCAATTATGACTACCCACGCCCGACATGTATATGTCCATCCTGGAATGAAATCTCTAAGGTGAATGTGAGATCGTGAGCTATTGAGTCTAAGGCTGAAACCTAAAATCCCTTCGTCAAGTTCATTTTAAGTTTACCAAATCAATCTTATTAGTGGCCAATTAATAAGAATCATTAAGATTAAGACTCAATAAATAAACTTATACATCACACAAGACAAAAAATAACCAACTTATAAACCTATGGTATTGGAATTCATTACAACCCTAGATAATGAATTTAGTTACGACACATATCTAGAACTACTAAAGACATAAATAAATAAAAATAAATTTGAAAACTAAAAAGGTAAAAATTACAACAATGAAATAAAATGCTGGGGTTTGAGGATCCACTTTTATTATTTAAAATCTAGAAATATCATTTATTATAATATATAAATTTGCATTATATTACCAACCGACCATATAGGCGGTATCCTGATTAAGTCATATTTTAATTAATTCCAACCGACCATAAATGCAGTATCCAATTAAGTCAAGTTAAAATTAATTTCATTAAGTACAACCGACCATAAAAGCGGTATCCAATTAAGTCAGGTTTTAAGATAATTTATATATTATAAAATAATGGAGATTAATCTAAATTATAATAATAAAAGTTTCACTTTTCACACCAGCATAAATAAGTTACCTACTCATGTTTTAAGTAAAACAAACAAGATTTTATTACTAAAATAAAAATTAAATACAAGAAAACTAAAATTAAAATAACAAGATACTCTCTTCTTATTATTCTAAGGAAATTCCCCAGAAGAAAGTATGAAGAATTCCTTTGATTTCAGCCTCTATTTATAGGCTCCAAAAATGGGTCACGTCGCGACGCAAAGAGCTTGCGCATCGCGACATGCGCTATAATAGATGGAAGCTGTCGGCAAATCAATAATTGTGCTGACGTCATGATGACGCGATGATGACGCAAGTGATGACACGTGTCGGTAGCTGAATAATTGAGGCGCGTCGTGACGCATAGAAGGTTTCACGTCGCGACGTATGAACATTAAATTTCCCATTTTTGCCATTTTTCGCTGTTTTAACCTTGATTTGATTCCAGCGAGTCTCGATATTTTATTTATCTACAAAATAACATAAAACACATCAAAATATTCACAATACCCAAGAACTATGTAAAATATTAAGTAAAAGGGGTGGTAAATATTAATATATTTTCCGCTCATCACAATGACTACATCATCATGTATGTTGTAGTCATTGGTTCATGCTTTGCAACAATAACATCAGGCATCCCTACTAGCAAGTAGAAGTGGGTCTTCTCATTGGCCATACCAACCTTTGGTAAGTATCATAAATAGTTTGGCTCTGGAGGATACTCCTTATTCAAGACAAATGTAGGACTTCAAAAGACCAAGACAACTTTCATGGTACTTTCTTTTAACTTAACTTTCTCTCGTATATTAATCGTTAGCAAGTTAGGAAAAATCAAGAAAAATGGCTGATAAATTTTAAGATAAACATGCATTAAAAAATTTCATTAATCACATATTAAAATCATCACAAACGTTTTGGCATAAGATTAAACATGATGCATGAAGCATGTAGAATGAATAAGAAACCTAAAAATAATTACTATGCCACAGAAATCTATCATCCCACAAATAAGTGTCGTTGTAGGGTAGGTCAAGTATTTGCATGATAGATCAAAACAATCTCAATTGATTAATATATGCAGGAATAACTCTTATTCCTATCTTAACCAACCACTGTTTGATTTGATCAAGGAATTTCGATTAATATTTAATAATTCATTTGTGAATGTAACCCGTTGTTTCAAAACCCTTGGATTTAACTAGTGAAGCGACGTCGTAGGGTAGGTCAGTTCATCAGATACATCTAGAGTTTCTATCCTCTCGAAATCCAAACTTGATATTGACTCAAAATGGACACCATTTGTAGGGGCGAAAACAAAGCCGTCTCGAGCCGCCTTTTGAATCTCACATTTTTAGACTAACAATGGAGATCGCAGGATATATTATCATATATCCCTCTCCCACTCACTATTTTATATTTTAAGGTTTCTATTACACTAGTATTTAATTTATTAAGATTATGCATGACTAAAAACATAACCTAATTAATACTAGTTGATGATTAGTGATATCTCCAAATTTTAACACTTAAAATTTTTGTTCACTAATATTTATTAGTCCAAACTAATATATAACTTATTAAATAATTTAATTAAGTGTGAGCTATTTCAATTTTAACTTTTAAAATTTTTAGCTCACTATTTAAGTTTAAAATAAAATTTGTATTTAGGTAATTATTTAATTAAACTATTTAATTAGATACATGTACATATGTTATTTTTATTTGGTACGTGAAGTTGTATGTCGAGTATAGACCACATTACCGTTCATTCGGAATCGGATATGGAGTTTATGTCCTGGTTTCCATCCTATATACCAAATTAAATAACTAGTCTCATATTAATTGTCTTTTCCCGAACTACCAAATTTTAAACTTATTCAAATTAAAATATTTAATTTATTTGCATGTATTAATCTAAATTTCAATTATTAAAAGATTTGCATAACTCTTATGCTTAGATTAAATGAACATGCATTTAATGTCGTGGCATGTTATAATGCATGAGTGGGCATCCTATGCTATATGACATGTTATTCAAATAATTTGAATTGTAAACATACATACAACAAAAACTAATACACTGACTGGGCTTTTTGATTTTCTATATTAATCTAATTAATACATATATATGTTGGACAATTATGACCCATATCATCACTATTTGTACAGATCATGGTGTTGTTGTACAAATTAACTATGTGACAAAGGAGATTGCTCTCTTATCATTTGTGATTAGATCACCTAGATGTATAAATGATAGGAGGTCCCTATGATTTGTTCCTGGATTGAGAATGATATGAGACAGTATCAGTCCACGAAGGATAAATCATTAAATATCCCTAGTCAGAGTATTATCGAGATTGGACATTGATAAATGCGTAAAAGACTAGTATTACACTTGTGCGCGTTGTGAGGGCACAACGACATAGTTCTCATATATTTGGGTATAGGATACTCATGCAAGTGTAATAGGAGGTTGTGTTTTACCGATGGTACGGGAAACAGCTTCGCTCTGGATAGACCCCCTCAGAATTCCATTGGTAGTATGACTATGTGTCTATGGAACTCCGACATCAGGGTAGGTGTATTTGGTATTAACCTGAGATTTGCACCGCTAATACTTGCAACAATCAATATGCTTTGGTTTTGGTCGTCCAGGGCTTTAACAGGTTCTGTGTACGCCTATGCTGGGTATATTGAGAATCGTAGTGTGTTGGGTGTAATGTCAAGATGGAAGTGTCACTCTAGTCATATGGAGTTCATGATCGCGTAGGGATACAAAACTGGTTCTTTAAAGGGTTGCAACCATGGGGATAATATGACTTGGTCATGATTATCCGATAATAAAGAGACTAGTTGCTTGTAATCTGATATATGCTTCGTACGGGGCAGACACTGTACCGGCCCCGGGCCTTGCATGTGATCATCCGATACTGGATCGAAATACGCAATACTATGTATACTACGTCTGATATAGATCAGTATATTCCTGTAAGGATATTTCTGGAGAATTGGGTAGGCATAGCGCTTTGCTAGAAGCCAACCTTGTCTTGTAAATCGGTACAAGCGTAGTACTAGGTACTTACGTGTTCGGATACTCCGACGACCGAATTTACTGCCAACATATCTGGGGATCTCATGGGTCACTTCCCGAAGATTCACCGATGACGTATGACTCGCACTTTTAATTAATATGGGATTAATTAGATGAGAGAGGAAATTAATATGAGATTAATTAAGGTGATATTTTATCTGGGATAAAATATTAATTTAAAGAGAGATAACGATTAATTTAGAATTAATCGATTAATTAATATATTCGATATATTAAACGAAATTAGATTTCGACACGGAATTAAAATTAGATTTTAATTCGGGCGAACGAGTTAATTTAGAATTAATTCGTTAGCGACGTGAATAGTGATTTCGCTAGGCATAATCATTTAATTGCGTCGCAACGGAAAATTCGTTAATTTGGAATTAGCAAACCCGAGCCCGGGATTGTTTGCGAGCGCATTCGCATTTCGAATGCAAGTGCGGCACGTAAGTCAAATCAAGCGTCAAATCATTAGTCACATCAAGCGTCAAATCACATGTCATTTTGAGTGATGTGACAATTGATTGATTGAGTGATGTGAGTTGATGGAAGTGGTTGGAAAGCTTTTGAAAGCTTTAATGGCATATATTATTATTTAATTATTTGGTATATGTTTTGATTTTGGAAATCAAATACCAACTAATTCACAACTCTCTCTTCTCTCCTCTCCCTCTCATTCACGCCCATTTGGGCATTTCTTCACTGGTTTTTGCTGGGCAAAACCGAGAAGATGGAAAGCAAAAGTGTGATGATTTTGTGGCAAAATCATCAAGAGCTAGCACTCCGAGAGACATGCGAAGGTGATACGGAAGTCCACCCATGAGCTTTGAATCATTTGACGAAGCTTGGAGCTTGATGAAGATGATCCAAAGCCGAAAATGGAGGAGCCATGACAGTGAACTGTCGTGACCATGACAGTGAACTGTCGTGACCATGACAGTGAACTATCGTGACCATGACAGTGAGCAGAATTTGATTTTTGTTCGTCGACGCGTCGCTCAACCGATCGATGTAAGTATTCCGCAACTTCCTCGATTGTATTCACACTTATTTCTTGCTTGATAATCGATCATCGGGGCCGTAGAACTCCAACAATATAGAATACCCAAGGCATTCGTTGGTCTTCAACTCTTGATTCCATGGATTGTCCTGCGAAAGTTTTTCTCCTCGAGTAGTAACATTCGCAATATATGGATATAATGATTCAAGTAGTCGTGTGCTCACTACAGATCACATTAGCACTTTGGCTCGTAAGACATGCTTTCGTGTGGTAATCACCTTCACACTTCGCCGTTGAACTCACCATGCCTATGCTTACCATAACTTCCAACAACCACGATCCAAATTTACCAAACATTGCTCAATTACTCATAAGTGTTCTCCTTGGTAATGCGCTCCATAAGTTACATAGTAAAATTAAATACAACATTTGTAATTAATTCCTAAAATGACCTTATGGCCTTACATTTCCAAAAACACTAATAAAACCAAAAAGCCGGTATAATTTACGACCAATGTATTTATAATAAATAAACATCATCACATGAATATATTTTATCTCATAAAATTATTTATTTTTTTGCCCACTCTTATGACAAATAAAATTTAATTTTTCATGCATCTCAAACATTAAAAATAAACTAACAATAATTATAACATAATTAAAATAAAAGAGAATAGTTAGAATATTTTTCAATCTCGCTCTTGATGCCAATTGTAGTAAATATTTTCCCTCCCGCAGCGGAAGCGAATTGAACACCGAGATCGTCCTTCAAGAATTTTTATACTCTTCTCATCGTAATCCTGAAATTTGCTATCAAAAATTCAGATCCGAACAGCCCTGTGTTTGCCTCTCAAATGCGCAAACAAATTGGGCCACTTTGCAAGCTGTGACTCTCCGTCTCCCAAAACAGGCCATGCAACTTGTGTACTGTTTTTAGTTTTGTAACAGAACATTGAATATTTCTTTTGATCATCATATAATAACACACAGTGCACGCACATTGTGCTATAAGCCACATATGATAATTAGCCACATGAACATCAATATGCCTCCACGCATGTGATCAATTGCTTTTCATGCGCATTTGACCATTCGGCTTCCTTAAGCCTAACATGTTTGATGATGATCCATAATAAGCCACATGTGATAATCAGCCACATGATCATCAATTTGCCTCCACGCATGTGATCAATTTTCATTTTATTTTCTTTGCAACTGTTTTCTTTTGATGGTGATTTGCGTGAGTTGTTTATGCCTATTGCAAAATCATATTTTGCATGTTGCCGTGAGATGTCGTGAGTGTGTTGGATCCGGTATACTACTCGATCATCCGTGTTATGACTCACCACCGGAAATCTGTGAGGGTGGGATCGGATCAAATCACTTAATGAAAATTTTCTCCATCTTTTCTCTTCTTTTTTCCTCTTTACAATCTCATTAAAAAGATGAGAAAGTGGCTAAGGTTAGAATGTGAAGAGAAAAGCTCTATATTATATCTAGGACTTGGGTTAATTAAATGTGTTATTACAAAATTAACCTTAACCCTAATCACACATTTAAATATTGGCCAATGGCAATCACAATAATTTTATTAATTTCAAAAATTAAAAATATAATATCAAATATCTTTTAATTTGAAAATAAAATTAATATTTAAAATGTAACTTATATCATGATATAAATTACATATTTGATTCTGAATTAAATCAAATTTAATTTAAAATCAAATCTTTTATTAAATGATTATCTAATAATCATTAGTATAAAAACTATTTATTAAAAAATTTAATATATAATTATAAAGTGTTACATCATATAATTATTAATCAAATTAATAATTATATCAATAAATAATTCTCAATTATTTAATATTTTCAAATGAGTTCATAATTGGACTATCCAATTATTCCATGGATTTGTATAGTGCAACGAGCTAACACGGGGACCAAATGGACCTACAGTTCTAAGCTCCAATAATCTCGAAATATTAATTAAAACTCTTTAATTAAATATTCTGAATTATTAAATTTAGGTTATTCCATTAAAAATCTAAAGCCGCACTCTCGTCACTGCAGGTATATTTTATTCTGAAATTCATCGGCGACCACCGATATAATCACTACATACAGATTGACCCTCCACGAGTATCTCATAATTAGATCCGGATCATAATGTCCGTTATACCCCTCTAATTATTTTATGTCATGAGTACCATTGATTCTCTAATGAATGATTTATTCATAACTATTATGAATATTAATCTTTCTATTCGTAATAGAAAGACTTGAGCGCTCTAACTATTCAAGTACCGAATCAACCCTTTAGGAAGGTACTCATCTACTTCTCGCAAGAAGGAGTGGATTCCATATCACTAGCTACACACCAAACCATGTCCTTAAAATACGTAGCTATTGGTCGAGATTGCTTCACCTGTTAGTATTCCTAGAACATGCCACGGGATCTCTAAGCGTGATTAGTGTTTGAATAAATCAAGAAGTTTGTGGAATTAACTTACATTGATCGGCTTTGACTTTCAAAACTTTTCATGGATGTGAGGAAGTTCCAAGCTTTCTTTGTTGATTCCAACTCAATGGTGAGTATCCCTATCACCTTTACTTGACTTGTTAGTGTTCCTAGAACATGCAAAGATCGTCTAAGAGTGATTCGTGTGTGAATTAATCAAAGGGAGTTGCGGAATACTCATATTGATCGGTTGAAGTTCAAAACTTTATCATGGATGTTGAAGCTTCCAAGCCTTCTTTGAGTGTTTCCAACACTTGGGTGAGTCTCCATATCACCTTGTTAGACTCCTTAATGTGCTAGTATTGATGAATTTTGCAACAAAATTCAAGAAGAAGAAGAGAGGAAGCTCGATATTTAGAGAAGAAAAGAGAGCATTTTAGGTTGCTGTGAATAGTAACCCATTCCCACTTCCAAAGTTGACTAATGTTTATATAAATAGTTTGTGTGTTGTGTTGGGTTTGTCTAGGTCAAACCAAGATCAAATTAAGCAAATGAAATGTGTGAATACGCAAAGTAAGATGTCGAAAATACTCACTTTGATCGGATATAGGATGCGTCAAAAATAAAAAAAATTGTTCCTTGAAGTTTCGACCAAGCTTCTCCTTTGGGATGAAATCCAAGCTCCAAGCTTTGTTGTTGATTCCAAGCTCAAGGATTGGTTTCCCTATCACCTTGAATGATCATTTGATGTGCTAGCAATGAATATTTTTGCCACAAAAATCACCTCTTCTTCCTTTGATATTTTCGGCCAAAGAAGAAAATTGGGAGAGTGTTTTTGGTTCCAAAACCGTGAGAGAGAGAGAGAGTTAGATGAAGTTTGTTGACTTATGTTTTTGTTTCTAAAATAATTACTCATAAAATCCAATCCAATATTTGGTATATGCTTTTCTAAAAAGCTAAAACAAATTTGGAGGGAAAATAGCATTCAATGCTTCCAACTACTCCCATCACTCTAAAAATGACTTGCATCACATCACTCAAAATTGATATAACTTCCATCACAAAAGGTGACTTGCGATGTGACTTGTGGGCCCCACTTTAATTCAAAATATGAATGGTCCCGCAAACACATTCCGGGCTCGGGTTCGTTAATTCCGAATTAACAAATTTTCCGTTGCGACGTAATTAAATCAAATTTAATTAAATAATTATGCCTAAAAAATTACTATTCACGTCGCTCGCGAATTAATTCTAAATTAATTCATTCGCCCAAATTAAAATCCAATTTTAATTCTGCGTCAAAATCTAATTTCGTTTAATATATCGAATATATTATTTTATCGATTAATTCCAAATTAATTGTTCTCTCTCTTCAAATAGTATTTTATCCTAGATAAAATCTCTCCGTAATTAATCCTAGATTAATTATGTTCGAATCATACGTCATCGGTGAATCTTCGGGAAGTGACCCATAAGATCTCTGGATATATTGGCAGTAAATCCGGTCGTCGGACTATCCGAAAACGTACGTACCTCGTACTATATTTTTACCGATTTATGAGACATGGTTGGCTTCTAGCAAAGCACCGTGTCTACCCAATTCTCCAGAAATATTCTTAAAGGAATATATAATCTATGTCAGGCGTAGTATACGTAGTATTGCGTATTGCGATCCAGTATCAGATGTCACATGCTAGGCCTATGGCTGGAATTGTGTCTCCCCCGTACGAAGCATATATCGGATCTATGGTAACTAGTCTCTATAATCGGATAAGCCTGACCTAGTCATATTATCCCGAAGACTACAGTACTAAAGAGTACTAGTTCTGTATCCTGCGTGATCATCATCTCTATATGACTGGAGTGATACTTCCATCTTGACATCACACCCAATACACTACGATTCTCAATATACCCAGAAGAGGCGTACACAGAACCTGTTAATTCCCTGGACGAACAAAACCAAAGTATATTGATTGTCGCAAGTATTAGCGATGTAAGTCTCAGGTTAAGACCAAATACACCTACCCTGATGCGGATTCCCATAGACACATAGTCATACTACCAATGGGATTTCGCGGGGTCTATCTAGAGCGAAGCTGTTTCCGTACCATCGGTAAATACAACCTCCTATTACACTTGCATAAGTATCCAATAATTAAATATATGATAACTATGTCGTTATGCTCCCAAACACGCACAAGTGCAATACTAGTCTATTCCACATTATCGATGTCAAATCTCGATAATACTACGACTAGGGATATTTTAATGATTAATCTTAGTGGATTAATACTGTCTCATATCTTATTAATCTGGAACTAATCATATGGACTTCTATCATTTATATATCTTAGTAATCCAATTTCAAATGATAAAAGAGCAATTTCCTTTGTCACATAGTTAATTTGTACAACAACACCATGTTATGTACAAATAGTGATGCTATGGGTCATAATTGTCCAACAATCTCCCACTTGGCCTATGTATGGGTCGCTCACACTTTTACTGAGAAACACAACTTTCGTCAGCGGATTTGAAATGTTATCATGCGATTTATTCGATCATCACATCGCCACGATGTATGATCTTATGAATCAGATGAAATAGTTAAAGTGTATACTTGGATCGTTGATGAGACAATTAATTCTTTATCATGTGCTGTAGTCTAGCTCAGCTGCTAATAGAACTACTCCTAATCTAATTATGAATTTTACAGATCCAAAATTGCTTATTTTGCTGCCTCAGCTGTAGCATTATTCCGCTTTTGTTGTTTATTCAGAAATAGTATCTTGCTTGGAAGATTTCCAGCTCACTGTTCCGTTATTCAAACTATATAGTACCCTTATTACGACTTACAGTCGTTATTGTCGGTTAGGAAACTTGCAGCAGTGAACCCAGTCACTTTAAGTTCTCTTTCTCCACAGCTTAAGAAAGCATCCTTAGTTCTTCTAAGATACTTAAGGATGTTCTTAACATCAATCCAATGACCATCACCTGGATTGGTCTGATTGTGACTCCATATGCTCAAAGCATATGAGACACCAGGTCGCGCACATATATTTCAATGTACGAGTTCTCGGAGAGTGCCAACAACTTTTAGATCTATCCCAGTATATCCTTATTCCTAGAATAAAGGTTCTCTCTACCAAGTATTCTATGGAGAATTTTCATGAAAGCCAAGCTTTCACCGATTGTATTATGGGAATGTCATTTCCAAGAAATGACATGTCATCATTATATAGGACAATCATTGTCAGTGCGCTCCCACTAACCTCCTTATATACACAAGAATCATTTTTGTTTTGAATTAAATCATATACCATTATGATTACATCAAAACGCTGGTTCTAAGAACGCAATGCTTGCTTCAATCCATAAATGGATAAAATTAACTTGCAAACCTAGTTTGCATGTTTTGGTACGACAAAACCGTCAGAATGTTGTAAACATCCTCCAAAAGGTTTCCGTTTAAGGAAAGCGGTTTTTGACGTTCAGCTGCCATATTTCATGAATGAAACATGCAACATTAGCAAGCATTATCCCAATGGATTTAATCATGGCAAGGAGTAAAAGGTTTCGTTGTAATTGACACAATGTTTATAAAGATACCTTTTCGCTACAAGCCTAGCTTTGTATGTTTGTATGTTGCCATCCATGTTTGTCTTCTTTGAAGACTCATATAGTACCATTAGGCACAATGCCTTCTGATACAACAACCAGTATCCAAACTTGGTTGGTATACATGGAATCCATTTCGGACATCATGGCACTTTGCCATAATAGGGAGTCGATACCTTGTATCACTTCCTCATACGTAGCCAGTTCGTATTCCTCAATAAGATTGACATCTTCATGAGGTGAGATCAGAAACCCATACCTCCCAAGTTGTTTTCTGACTCTCTCCGACTTACGCGGTTCTTGTGTATTCGAAGATTATTGGTACAGTTTCATCCCTGATGAACTGTTTGTGTTTCGTTAAGGAATCGGTGCCTGGAACAGTATTACTCCGATTTTCATCAGTTTTACTTTCCTCCCACTTATCACTGCATATAGGTATTCATCTTAGGAAAACCGCATGGAGAGCAACAATTACATTGTTCTCTTGTGAGTTGTATAAGTACTATACTTTGGTTTCCCTATGACAACCTACAAATAGGCACTTATCCGATTTGTGTTTGTTTGGTATCATCCAAACATATGCCCAGCATACCCAAATCTTTAGGAATGAGAAAACCCGGTTTCTTTCCCGTTCATATCTAATATGAAATCTGTCCAACAGATTTTTATGGAACCTTATTCAAAATAAGTATTGCACTGTTTAATGTGTATCCCTAGAAGGAAAATGGTAGCTCAGAGCGACTCATAATTAACCTTACTATGTCCAACAAAGTTCAGTTTCTCTGTTCGGAAAAACCGTCAAATTGAGGTGTTCCGGGAGGAGTCCACTATGAAAGAATACCATACTCTTTCAAATAGTCGAGAAACTTATTGCTTAAGTATGTTCCACCACGGTCTAACCGTGACAGTTTAATACTTTGGCCAATATGTCTGTCTACTTCGTGTCGAAACTCTAAAAGTTTCTGACTTGTGTTTCATAAGATACACATAACCATAACGTGATGCCACATTCGTAGAGGTTACAAAGTATTCATATCCACCTCTAGCCTAGCTAGATATGGGCCCACTTACGTCACTATGAACGAGGGCTAACAGATCGGTGGCACTTGCACTTTTACCAAGTAAAAGGTGTTTTAGGCACTTTGCCTAATAAACTAGATTTGTAGACATCATTTGATTAGAATCAAATCCGTCCTAGTACCCACTCTTCGAAAGTGTGGATATACGAGTCTTGTTAAAGTGTCCCAGACAAAAATGCCACAAATAAGTCTCATCTGATTAAATTAGTTTGAGCTATTTGTTTGTCATGTTATACGTTTGAGATTCATTTATATTCAAAATATAAATACTGTTATTCACATCTAATGTGCTTATCTCAATATCATCTTTATAAAATAAAACACTTAGTGTTCTAGAATATAAAGGTATACCTGCAATGGGTTAAACTTAGATATAGAGATAATGTTTCTAGTCAAACTAGGTACATTACAACAGTTTCCTAATTTAAGTATATGCCCCAAGGGTAGTTCCAAAACTTAGGTTTCTACAGCCAAAACAGAAACTCTCATCCCGTTTCCGATTCGCAGTTCGATCTCATCTGAAGTCAGTCTCTTGCTAATCAGCAGATTCTGCACATCAGTACATATTTATATACCACATCTAGTATCAAAAATTCAATTTTGAAACTAATAGTGAACATGTTTATGACAATCATACTTGAAGCCGGATCCTTGCCCCGTCTTCTCTTCCTTCATGTCTACCTTGTCCATACGAAAGTCACGCTTCCAGTGACTCCGTTTGCCACAGTTTAGGCAGACATCTTGGGATATGTCATTTGTGTTCCTAGAAGACTGTGATGATTTTGCCTTTGCCATTTTTATTCACACCCTAGAAGGCTTCGGCCAAGCCTTGGCCTTCTGGGATGTCGAAGTAAGATGCGCCTTGCGCTTCTTGTCATTTTGCAAACTCTGGCTTTGTCTCCTTGAGCATAGCCATTAACTCTCCAAGAGTTTTCTATTGCAATTAGTACTTTTAAGATCTAAGGATAGATCTATAAAGATCCTTCAATTTCAATATCAATATCATACTATAAGGATTTAATCCTTAGTTCTGACGAAGAAATTAAGGAGTTTTTGCGGCAAGCATAACGGATTGAGCACTAAGGTTATCATCACCATGAGTCTTCAAAAGCTCATGCTCCACTATTTACTCAACTCCGGGCTTAGGCCCAAGAGGTTGCTCTATCAACCTGAAAATTAAAGTCGTCTAAAGACATTTTCTCCCAGGATTATATTTTAAACACTAATCTTTCAGTTATCTTGATTGCTATAGTCCAACTATCCAATCAATGATTTGGGGTACAATAAATATAATGATTACTATATTCTAACTATATAATCAACTATAATTTGATTGGTTAAATTCAAATATATTGATTAATATAATCCAATCATATAATCAACTATAAATTGAAGTAGTTTGAATACAGTCCAACTGTTTAATTTTAAAACAACAAGTAAATATTTAAATAATGACGAAAAATGAAATGAGCGCGTTTTGGCAAGTATCTAAACGAAATTGCAAATTTAATATTTGCCTCCCACTATTTTTCGGCGAGCCTCTAACCCTCTGTTGAGTACTCGGGAAACCTAGTTTCCTAGTGGTCTAGGATCCAGTTAAATAACACACAACCTTGACTTTGGCCAACAAGCTGTATGATATTTAATTAGGTAGATCTCTAAGTTCAATTGGATCTCATCCAATTCCTAGATCCAGTAGGTGGACATCCAAGTCCGAAACATATATCTAATATATGCAATTATATCCAATATATTCCCTAACCTTTTTCCTCTGAATCAACTAAGCCTTGGCTTTGGCACAACAAGCTTAATCATTCCAGTTAAGCGGGACCCATTGACCTTGGAAAGCTTCGTAATCGATGTCGATGGACAAGAATGATCTTGACTTTGGCCAACAAATCACAACTTGGACAAGACATGCGATATGGAACAAATCCTTCATGATTCAAACACATCCGTGATGGACAAAGGTCTTGACTTTGGCCAACAAACCAGTGCCAATCTTGGATCTTGAGAATGAATCATTCAATGGAAGGAAAGCGCTTAATATTTGTTGAGGGTTTTTCGCGTAATTGGAAACCAATTAATTATCTTTGATTAGGTCTCATCATACACCTTTAAGCATGCATTCTAAAAGCATAATAAGGCGCGGTAAATAAATTAATAATGATATGCGGATGGATATATAAAACATTTTGTTCCTAGAACGAATCTCTCCATTTTCTCTCTCCCGCTAGCACAAATCTTACTTTTACCTAAATTACATAACACTTATAAAGAAACCTCAAATACATTGAGGGGAATATGTGAGAAGAGAAATACAAAGAATCAAGAGGTAATAGGCTGGACACGCAGGTCCAATTTAATAAATTCTAAATTTATTACAACAATTTCCAAAATTGCCCTCACCCATCTAATATCCATCCGATATACATTATTGATACATCACATCCATGTATTCAAACAAAACATGTTATCAATCAATCTAATCCAATTAATTAATCTTTGATTAATGATCATCCAATGTTCAAACAACGATTTGAATTGCGCGAGTCCAACTTGTTTTAAGAATAAGTGCTCAAAGTACGAATTCTTGAATTATATCAAACTACAATATTAAATCTAATTTAATTTGTATTCAATACTAATTCTTTATTTAATTCCAAATTAAATAATTACACTTTATTAATGAGCCTTTGCGACTTAGATTCTAAATCTAATCTTAACGGGTCTCAAAGCCCAATTATCATCCAATGTCAATTTAATTAAAGTCCAATGGGCTTTCAATTAATTTATCAAGGCATGGACTTTGGCAACCAAAGCCCAAAAAGGAATCACCATTTGCCATAAAATTAATTTTGGCCCATTAGGCCCAATTAAATTATAAAGGCCCAATTATCATATTTGGACTTTATGGAAATGGTTTTAGGCCCAATTGGATCCAACCAATTATCCTAAACCAAACTTGGCCCAACCAAGCCCATTAAGCCCAAATACAATATTTTTAGCCCAATTCCAAATTAAGCCCAATTAATTAAATTCTAATATTCCAAATTTCACAATTTAATTAATTAAAGTGTAATAGCCATAATTAATTAGTTAAATTAATATTTCCAAAACACCAATTACACTAATTAATCATGCTTTAACTAATCAACTTATGTCCAACATAATTGAAGCAAAATCAATCCAACATGCTTATAAGGCTCTCGGCAATTAGGGACTTTTTATATCAATTTTGATTTCAATCCAATTAAATCACAAACTAATATATCCCACGCATTTTAAACACATCCAATTGTCTAAAATTCAAAAATCACCAAGACCTAGGGTTCTAGTTACATTCGGCCTTCATAAAGAAATAGGGAAAAATTTTCTAATCAAATTTTATCCAAATTAATCATGCATAACTCTAAATTATCATAATCCAAACATAACTAAACACTCAATTTGACAAAATCATGCTCCAAGCAAAATTACCCAAATTCAAGTATATAAACCCTAAGTCAATTTCATGCTCAATTATGGCTCTGATACCATTATTGGGTTTGTCTAGGTCAAACCAAGATCAAATTAAGCAAATGAAATGTGTGAATACGCAAAGTAAGATGGCGGAAATACTCACTTTGATCGGATATAGGATGCGTCAAAAACAAAAAATTGTTCTTTAAAGTTTCAGCCAAGCTCCCCTTTGGGGATGAAATCCAAGCTCCAAGCTTTGTTGTTGATTCCAAGCTCAAGGATTAGTTTCCCTATCACCTTGAATGATCCTTTGATGTGCTAGCAATGGAAATTCTTGCCACAAAAAATCACCTCTTCTTCCTTTGATATTTTCGGCCAAAGAAGAAAATTGGGAGAGTGTTTTTTGCTCCAAAACCGTGTGAGAGAGAGAGAGAGTTAGATGAAGTGTGTTGACTTGTGTTTTTGTTTCTAAAACAATTACTCATCAAATCCAATCCAATATTTGGTATATGCTTTTCTAAAAAGCTAAAACAAATTTGAAGGGAAAATAGCATTCAATGCTTCCAACTACTCCCATCACTCAAAAAATGACTTGCATCACATCACTCAAAGTTAATGTGACTTCCATCACAAAAGGTGACTTACGATGTGACTTTTGGGCCCCAATTTAATTCAAAATACGAGTGGTCCCGCAAACACGTTTCGGGGACGGGTTCGTTAATTCGAATTAACGAATTCCTGTTGCGACGTTATTAAATCAAATTTAATTAAATAATTATACCAAGCAAAATTACTATTCACGTCACTCGTGAATTAATTCTAAATTAATTCGTTCGCTCGATTAAAATCCAATTTTAATTCTGCGTCAAAATCTAATTTCGTTTAATATATCGAATATATTATTTTATCGATTAATTCCAAATTAATCGTTCTCTCTCTTCAAATAGTATTATATCCTAGATAAAATCTCTCCGTAATTAATCCTAGATTAATTATGTTTGAATCATACGTCATCGGTGAATCTTCAGGAAGCGACCCATGAGATCCCAGGATATGTTGGCAGTAAATCCGGTCGTCGGACTATCCGAACACGTACGTACCTCGTACTATGTTATTACCGATTTACGAGACATGGTTGGCTTCTAACAAAGCACCGTGCCTACCCAATTCTCCAGAAATATTCTTAAAGGAATATATAATCTATGTCAGGCGTAGTATACGTAGTATTGCGTATTGCGATCCAGTATCGGATGTCACATGCTAATAATTAATACCAAATTAATATTGTTCGAGTCAAATGTCATCGGTGAATCTTTAGGAGGCGACCCAAGAGATCCCTGGATATGTTGGCAGTAAATATCGTCATCGGACTATCTGAAAACGTGCATACCCGGTACCACGTTCCTACTGATTTACAAGGCATGGTTGGCTTCTAGCAAATCACCGTGCCTACCCAATTCTCCAGAAATACTCTTCTACGGAATACAAGATCTTTGTTAGGCGTAGTGTACGTAGTATTGGGTTTTACGATCCAGTACCGGATGTCACATGCAAGGCCTGGGGCTGGAATTGTGTCTGCCCCGTATGAAGCATATATCGGATCACTGGCAACTAGTCTCTATAATCTGATAATCATGACCTAATCATATTATCCCGATGACTGCAGTACTTAAGAGTACCAGTTCTGTATCCATGCGTGATCATCATCTCCATATGACTGAAGTGATACTTCCATCTTGACATCACACCCAATACACTACGATTCTCAGTATACCCAGAAGAGGCGTACACAGAACCTGTTAAAGCCTCAGACGACCAAAACCAAAGTATACTGATTGTCGCAAGTATTAGCGATGCAAGTATCAGGTTAAAACCAAATACGCCTACCCTGATTCAGATTCCCATAGACACATAGTCATATTACCAATGGGTTTCTGAGGGGTCTATCTAGAGCGAAGCTATTTCTGTACCATCGGTAAATAGAACCTCCTATCACACTTGCATAAGTATCCAATACTTAAATATATGAGAACTATGTCATTACGCTTCCATAACGCGCACAAGTGCAATACTAGCCTATTCTGCATTATCGATGTCCAGTCTCGATAATACTACGACTAGGGATATTTAATGATTAAACCTTTTATGGATTAATATTGTCTTATATCTTATTAAACCGGTACTAATCATATGGACTTTTATCATTTATATATCCAAGTAATCCAATTACAAATGATAAAAGAGCAATTTCCTTTGTCACATAATTAATTTTATACAAGAACACCATGTCCTTTACAAAATAGTGATGCTATGGGTCATAATTGTCCAACAATTTAATGTGTTATACAATCTAACTGTTCATCGAAAGCAATATTAAATATTAGTCCAACTAATATATTTATAAAAATGATAAATAAAATAAAAGAGCGTGAATTAGCAAGTATCTAAACGAAATTATAAATTTAATACTAGCCTCCCACTATTTTTCGGCGAGCCTCTAACCCTCTGTGGAGTACTTGGGAAGCCTAGTTTCCTAGTGGGCTAGGATCCCGTTAAATAACACACAACCTTGACTTTGGCCAACGAGTTGTATGAAACTTAACTAGGTAGATCTATAAGATCAATTGGATCCCATCCAATTCCTAGATCCAGTTGGTGGACCTCCAAGTCCGAAACATATATCCAATATATGTAAATATATCCAATATATTTCCTAACATTTTTCCTCTGAATCAACTAAGCCTTGGCTTTGGCTCAACAAGCTTAATGAAACTAGTTAAGCGTGACCCATTGACAGTGGGAAAGCTTCGTAATCGAGGTCGATGAACAAGAAGTGACATTGACTTTGGCCAATAAATCACAACTTGCCCAAGACGTACGATATGGAACAAAGCTTTCGTGATTCAAACACATCCGCGATGGACAAAGGTCTTGACTTTGGCCAATAAACCAATGCCAATCTTGGATCTTGAGATAGAATCACTCAATGGAATAAAAAACACTATATAAAATGAGGGCTTTTGTTGCGATTTGGCAACCAATTTATTATATTTAATTAGGTATCATCATACACCCTTAAGCATGCATTCTAAAAGCATAATAAGGCGCAAAATAAATTAATATTGATATGCGGATGGATATATAACAAACTTTGTTCCTAGAACAAATCTCTCCCTTTCCTCTCTCCCGCTAGCACTATTCAAACTTCTACCCAATTACATAATACTTATAAAGAAACCTCATTTACATTGAGGGGAATTGGTGAGAAGAGAAATACAAAGAGAATAAAGATAATAGGCTGGACACGCAGGTCCAATTTAATAAATTCTAAATTTATTACAATAATTTCCAAAATTGCCCTCACCCTTCTAATATCCATCTGATATACATTATTCATTCATACATCCAAGTATTCACACAAAGAATGTTATTCAATCAATCTAATCTAATTAATTAATCTTTGAATAATGACCATTCAATCTTCAATCAACGATTTGATTTGCTCGAGTCCAACTAGTTTAAGAATAAATACTCAAAGTAAATATTCTTGAATTATATCGAACTACAATTTTAAATCCAATTTAAATTATACTCAATACTAATTCATATTTAATTCCAAATTAAATAATTACACTTTTAAAAGTGCCATTTAGACTTGGATTCCAAATCCAATCTGCATGGGTCTCAAAGACCCAATTAGTATCCAATACTTTTTAATTAAAGTCCAATGGGCTTTTAATTAATTATTTAGGCATGGGCTTTGGCCATTATGAATCAAACCTAAGATGCCAAGGCCCAATAAGGAATCATCCTTATGTCATAAAATCAATTTTGGCCCATTAGGCCCAATTAAATTTTTAAAGGTCGAAATGTCATATTTGGACTTTATGGAAATGGTTTTAGGCCCAATTGGATCCAACCCAATTGTCCAAAACCAAACTTGGCCCAATCAAGTCCATTAAGCCCAATTACAACAAATTAAATTAACACATTATTCCCAATTACATATTAATTTAATTAAAGTGCAATTACTACAATTAATCAATTAATCTAACATTTCCAAAATACTAATTAATTCAATTAATCATACTCAACATTTCCAATTCATGTCCAACACAAATTGAAGCAAAATCAATCTATACATGCTTATCATGCTCACGAAAATTGTGCATAAAATAACACCTAATTTGATTTCAATCCAATTAAATCAATATACAAGATTTATTTCATGCTTTAAACAAATCCAATTGTCTAAAATCAAAAAATCACCATGAACACAACCTAGGGTATATTCGGCCATGTCAAAGGATTTGGGGATTTTTGATCTAATCAATTTATCACAAATCCAACAATGCACAAATCCAATTCCACATCATATAAACATAACCAACAACTAATTTAGGAAAATCAAGCTCCAAACACAAAATTCCCAAATTAAAGTCTATAAACCCTAGGTTCAAATCAAGCTTAGATCTCGCTCTGATACCATTGTTAGTGTTCCTAGAACATGCCAAGATCGTCTAAGAGTGATTCATATGTGAATTAATCAAAGGGGGTTGCGGAATACTCACATTAATCGGTTGAAGTTAAAAACTTTTTCATGGATGTTGAAGCTTCCAAGCCTTCTTTGAGTGTTTCCAACACTTGTGTGAGTCTCTCTATCACCTTGTTAGACTCCTTAATGTGCTAGCATTGATGAATTTTGCAACAAAATTCAAGAAGAATAAGAGAGGAAGCTCAAAATTTAGAGGAGAATAGAGAGCATTTTAGGTTGTTGTGAATAGTAACCCATTCCCCTTCCAAAGTTGACTAATATTTATATAAAGAGTTTGAGTGTTGAAATTGGCATGAAAAGCAAGCCTTACTTTTAATAAATCAAAGCCATAAAATAAGCCCAACCACTTCCATCAAATATCTAATAAGTGGATGTAAGCGAAGTGGGCCCACCACTTTTAAATTCCAAATTTAAGTCGGCTAATCCAATATGTAACTTCGCTCGGGCACGGGTCCGTTTAATCCGATTAAATGAATTATCCGTCGCGACATAATTAAATCTAATTTAATTAAATAATAAAGCCTAGCAAAATTATTTCGAAAGTCGCTAACGAATTAATTCTAAATTAATTCATTCGCTCGAATTAAAATCCAATTTCAATTCCGCTTTGAAATCCGATTTCATTTAATATATCAAATATATTATTTTAGCCCAAATAAATAAATTAAATAGTAAAATCGAATTTTAACTATTAAATTTACTTTGCCGATTAATTCCAAATTAATCGCGTTCTCTCTCTTTTAGTTGAATTAATCCCAGAGTAATTTTCTCTCTGTTAATTAATTCCAGATTAATTCTTGCCGTAATTAATACTAGATTAACTTTCACTCTCATAATTAATCCCAGATTAATATTGTTCGAGTCAAATATCATCGGTGAATCTTTGGGAGGTGACCCAAGAGATCCCTAGATATGTTGGCAGTAAATACGGTCATCAGACTATCCGAACACGTGCGAACCCGGTACCACGTTCCTACCGATTTACAAGACATGGTTGGCTTCTAGCAAAGCACTGTGCCTACCCAATTCTCCAGAAATATTCTTCTACGAAATACAAGATCTTTATTAGGCGTAATATACGTAGTATTACGTATTACGATCCAGTACCGGATGTCACATGCAAGGCCTGGGGCTGGAATTGTGTCTGCACCGTACGAAGCATATATCGGATCACTGGCAACTAGTCTCTATAATCGGATAATCATGACCTAGTCATATTATCCCGATGACTGCTGTAATTAAGAGTACCAGTTCTGTATCCCTGTGTGATCATCATCTCCATATGACTGAAGTGATACTTCCATCTTGACATCACACGCAATACAATATGATTCTCAGTATACCCAGAAGAGGCTTATACAGACCCTGTGAAAGTCCCGAACGACCAAAACCAAAGTATATTGATTGTCGCAAGTATTAGCGATGCAAGTATCAGGTTAAGACCAAATACACATACCCTGATTCGGATTCCCATAGACACATAGTGATACTACCAATGGGATTCCAAGGGATCTATCCAGAGCGAAGCTATTCCCATACCATCGGTAAATAGAACCTCTTATCACACTTTCATATGTATCCAATACTTAAATATATGAGAACTATGTCGTTACGCTTATATAACGCGCACAAATGCAATACTATCCTATTCCGCATTATCGATGTCCAGTCTCAATAATACTACGACTAGGGATATTTAATGATTAAACCTTATGTGGATTAATACTGTCTTATATCTTATTAATCTGGTACTAATCATATGGACTTTTATCATTTATATATCCAGGTAATCCAATTACAAATGATAAAAGAGCAATTTCCTTTGTCACATAGTTAACTTTGTACAAGAACACCATGTCATTTACAAAATAGTGATGTTATGGGTCATAATTGTCCAACATGACTCCTTTATGTGCTAGCAGGAACAAAAGTGGCAGAATTTTGCCCTCCAAGAGAAGCAACAATTCGGCCTAGAGAGAGGAAGCAATCGGCCTTGGTGAAAATAAAGCCATTCGGCCAAATAAGCAACAAAGGCAATTTTGCCTGGTGAGAAAAGTCCATTCGACCAATTAGCAATCAAAGGCAATATTTTCCAAGAAAAAAATGCCAATTGCCTTACGCCCAAGCAGAGACCAGAATTGCCTTTCGGCCAATGAGAAAGAGAGATAAAAATAATAATGAATAATTTCCAAAAGATTCATTAGTTGTATATCTTGACTTGGTTGGTGTGATGGGTAAGTAAAATCCAATTTATTATCCCAACAACTTCCATCAAATAGTGACTAGTTGATGTAAGTGAGTGGGTCCCACCACTATGAATTCAAAATTCAAGTTGATTTATACAACACACTTTGGGCCCGGGTTCGTTTAATCCGACTAAATGAATTTTCCATCGCGACGTAATTAAATCCAATTTAATTAAATAATAATGCCTAGTAAAATTATTACGAAAGCCGCTTTAGAATTAATTCTAAATTAATTCATTTGTTAGAATTAAAATCCAATTTAATTCCGAATTGAAATCCAATTTCAATTAATATATCTAATATATTATTTTAGCCCAATTTAAATAAATTAAATAGTAAAATCCAATTTAACTATTAAATTTATTTTACCTATTAATTCCAAATTAATCGCGTTATCTCTTCTTCATGAATTTAATCCCAGATAAATTCTTACCGTAATTAATCCTAGATTAATTTTTTCTCTCTCATAATTAATCCTAGATTAATTCTGTTCGAGTCAAATGTCATCAGTGAATCTTTGGGAGGCGACCCAAGAGATCCCTGGATATGTTGGCAGTAAATACGGTTATCAGACTATCCGAACACGTGCGTACCAGTACCACGTTCTTACCAATTTACAAGACAAGTTTGGCTTTTAGCAAAGCACCGTGCCTTCCCAATTCTCCATAAATATTCTTTTAAGGAATACATGATCTTTTTCAGGCGTAGTATACATAGTATTGCGTATTACGATCTAGTATCGGATGTCACATGCTAGGCCTAGGGCTGGAATTGTGTCTGCCCCGTATGAAGCATATATCGGATCACTAGCAACTAGTTTCGTTTTTATCGGAAAGTCATGACCTAGTCATACTTTCTCGATGGCTATAACACTATAGAGTACCAGTTATGTATCCCTGCGTGATCATCATCTCCATATGACTGAACTTATACTTCCATCTTGACATCACACCCAATACACTACGATTCTCAATATACCCAAAAGAGGCGTACACAGAACCTGTTAAAGCCCCGGACGACCAAAACCAAAGTATATTGATTGTCGCAAGTATTAGCGATACAAGTCTCAGGTTAAGACCATATACACCTACCCTGATTCGAATTTCCATAGACAAATAGTTATGCTACCAATGGGATTCCGAGGGGTCTATCCAAAGCGAAGCTGTTCCCGTACCATCGGCAAACAGAACCTCCTATTACACTTGCATAAGTATCCAATACTTAAATATATGAGAACTATGTCGTTAAACTTCTATAACGCGCACAAGTGTAATACTAGCATATTCCGCATTATCGATGTCCAATCTCGATAATACTACGACTAGGGATATTTAATGATTAAACCTTTGTGGATTAATACTGTCTCATATCTTATTAATTTGGTACTAATCATATGGACTTTTATCATTTATATATCCAGGTAATCCAATTACAAATGATAAAAGAGTAATTTCCTTTGTCACATAGTTAATTTGTACAACAACACCATGTTTTGTAGAAATAGTGATGTTATGGGTCATAATTGTCCAATAATCTCCCACTTGGCCTATAGCCAATCACTCAAGTGTCCAACATCTGAACTATGTACGGGTCGCTCAAACTTCTGCTGAGAAACATCTTTCATCAGCGGATTTGTAAGGTTATCATTTGATGCGATTTATTCGATCATCACATCGCCATGATGTATGATCTAACGATTCAGATGAAACAGTTGAAGTACATACTTGGATCGTTGATGAGACCGCGATTCCTTAGCCTATGATTAGTCCAGCTCAGTTGCTAACAGAACTATTCATAATCCAATTAGGATTATATAGATCCAAAATGCTTCTTTTGCTGCCTCAGCTGCAGTAATGTTCCGCTTTTATTGTTTAATCGACAACATTATCTTGCTTGGAAGATTTCCAGCTCATTGTTCTGTTATTCAAACTAATTATGTACCCTTATTGCGACTTACAGTTGTCTTTATCGGTTTGGAAACTTGCAGCGGTGAATCCAGTCACCTTAAGTTCTTCTTTCCCCATATTCTCATAAAGCATCCTTAGTTCGTCCAAGATACTCAAGGATGTTCTTTATATCAATCCAGTGTCCATCACCTGGATTGGCTTGATTGCGTTTACATATGCTCAAAGCATATGAGACATGAGGTCACATACATATCATAACGTACGAACACTGAGAGAGTATCAGCAGCTTTCTAGATCTATCCAAGTAGATCTTTATTCTTAGAATAAAGCATGTTTCTCCCAAGTATTCCATGGAGAATTCTTCATGAAATCCAAGCTTTCACCGATTTTAGTATGGAAATGTCATTACTAAGAAGCAATACATCATCAATATTTAGGACAATGATTGTCAGTGCGCTCTCACTAACCCTCTTATATACACAAGAATCGTCTTCATTTTGAATTAAATCATATGCCATTATGATTACATCAAAACGCTGGTTCCAAGAACGCAATGCTTGTTTCAATCCATAAATGGATCGTTTTAACTTGCAAATCTTGTTTGCATGTTTTGGCACGACAAAATCGTCAGGATGTTGTATATAAACATCCTCCAAAAGGTTTCCGTTAAGGAAAACGGTTTTGGCATCCAGCTGTCATATTTCATAAATGAAATATGCAGCAATAGCAAGCGTCATCCGAATGGATTTAATCATGGCAACAGGTGAAAAAGTTTCATTGTAGTCGACACCATGTCGTTAACGATACCCTTTCCGTATAAGCCTAGCTGCATACATATGTATGTTGCCATCCATGTCTGTCTTCCTTGAAGACTTATTTAGTACCAATAAACACAATACCTTCTGGTACATCAACCAGTGTCCAAACTTGGTTGGTATACATGGAATCCATTTCGGACTTCATGGCACTTTGCCATAAAATGAGTCAATACCTTGTATCACTTCTTCATACGTAGTCAGTCCATCTTCCTCAATAAGATTAATATCTACATGAGGTGAGATTAGAAACCCCCAGGTTGTTCTCTGACTCTCTCCGACTTACGCGGTTCTTGTGTATTCGAAAATTATGGTACAGTTTCATCCATGATGAACTATTCATATTCCGTAAGGGATCGGTGCCAGGAACAATATTACTCCGATTTTCATTGAGTTCTACTTTCCACCCACTTACCACTGCATATAGGAATTCCTCTTAGGAAAACCACATGGGGAGCAACAATTGAGCATTGTTCTCTTGTGAGTTGTATAAGTACTATACTTTGGTTTCCCAAGGATAACCTATAAATAGGCACTTATCTATTTGGGTTCTAGTTTGGTACCATCCAAACGTTTAACGTGCCTAGCGTCCCTAAATCTTCAGGAATGAGAAACCCGATTTCTTTCCTATTCATATCGAATATGAAGTATGTCTAATAGATTTTCATGGAACCTTATTCAAAATAAATACTGCACTGTTTAATGCGTATCCTTAGAAAGAAATTGGTAGCTCAGAGCGACTCATCATTAACCTTATTATGACCATTAAAGTTCGGTTTCTCTGTACGGACACACCGTCAAATTGAGGTGTTCCGGAAGGAGTCCACTATGAAAGAATACCATATTCTTTCAAGTAATCTTGAAACTCATATGTTTAAGTATTATCCACCATGTTCCAACCGTAATGTTTTAATACTTTGCCAGTCTGTTTTTATACTTCCTGTTTAAACTCTTTGAATTTATCAAAAGTTTCTGACTTGTGTTTCATAAGATACACATAACCGTAATGCGATGCCACATCCGTAAGGGTTACAAATTATTCATATCCACTTCTAGCCTAGCTAGACATAGGCCCACTTACGTCACTATGAACGAGGGCTAACAGATCGGTGGCACATACACATTTACCATGTAAAAGATGTTTTAGGCACTTTACCTAATAAACAAGATTCGCAGACATTATTTGAATTAGGATCAAATATGTCCTAGTATCCACTCTTCGAAAGTGTGGATATACAAGTCTTGTTAATGCGTCCCAGACTACAATGCCACAAATAAGTCTCATCAAAATTACTCAATGTGAGCTATTTGTTTGTTATATTATATGTTTGAGATTTATTTATATTCAAAATATAAATACTGTTATTCACATCTAATGTGTATATCTCAATATCATCTTAATAAACAAAACACCTTGTGTTCTGCAACATAAAGGTATACCCGCAATGGGTTGAACTAGATATAGAGATAATGTTTCTCATCAAACTAGGTACATTGTAACAGTCTCCTAATTTAAGTACATGCCCCAAGGGCAGTTCCAAAAGTTAGGTTTCTACGGTTAAAATAGCGACTCTCGTCCCGTTTCTGACTCGCAGGTCGATCTCATCTGAAGCCAGTCTCCTGCTAATCAGTAGATTCTGCACATCAGTACATATTTATGTATTTTCCACATCCAGTATAAAAATCCAATTTTAAAACTGGTAGTGGACATGTTTATAACAAACATACCTGAAGCCGGAGCCTTGCCCCGCCTTCACTTCCTTCATGTCTGCCTTGTCCATACGGCAGTCACGCTTCCCGTGACCCCGTTTGCCATAATTTAGGCAGACATCTTGGAATATGTCCTTTGTCTTCCCAGAAGACTGTGACGATTTAGCCTTGCCATTTTAGAAGCTCTGGCTGTGCCTCCTAGAGCATAGTCATTAAATCTCCAAGAATTTTCATTTGGTTCAAGATGAACCCGCCCCAAAATTCGGGCAGACACTGTAAGATTAAATCTATGCAAGTCTCGGCCTCATAGGTAATTCCCATCTAACCTAGGTGTTCGATGTCAGCAATCATCTGTGACACCTAGTGCTCGACAGATGTACCCTCTGACATACGCGAGCGTAAGAGCTTTTTTACAATTCATACTTCTAATATCTAAGGATATATCTAAAAAGAGTCATTGCAGAAAGCGTAATGGATTGAGCACTTAAGTTATCATCACGATGGGTCTTCCAAAACTCATGCTCTACTATTTGCTGAACTCAAGGCTTAGGCCCGAGAGGTTTCTCTATCAAATCGAATAACTTCTCAGCTTCCAGGACTATCCTGAGGTTCTATTCCCAACCTGAAAATTGGAGCCGTTTAAAGACATTTTCACCCAGGATTATGTTCTAAACGCTAATCTTTCAGCTATCTTGATTGTAATAGTCCAACTTGTTGGGTTTCTAGGTTTATTCCCAAGATCAAATAAACATAGAAATGTGAATGAATAACAAAGAAGAGTGGCGGAAACATAGTTACATTAATCGATTTATGGATGCGTCAAACAACAAAATTTTTCCCTCCAAAAAGCTACAAGATTCGGCCAAGAGAATCCACAAGCTCCAAGCTTTGTTTTTTATTTTCCAAGCTCTCAAGTTGGTTTCCCTAACACCTTGTATAATCCTTGAAGATGTGTGCTAGCACTCAAAAATTTGCCACAAATTTTGATCTTGTTCAAGCCAAAATTCGGCCAAGTGAATAACAAGGAGGAGAGTATTCTTGCTTGCCAAATTCGATCACAATGAGAGAGAGAAGAAAGTTGTGTAAATGATTT
Organism: Zanthoxylum bungeanum; assembly: GCA_019454045.1. Lineage (NCBI taxonomy): Eukaryota > Viridiplantae > Streptophyta > Magnoliopsida > Sapindales > Rutaceae > Zanthoxylum > Zanthoxylum bungeanum. The sequence goes on from SKCR01025192.1 coordinate 135,089, forward strand.
CCAAAATCAATTAATTTGATATTCTAAAAGTGAAGTTGGTATAAGTCTTTCAAAGCTTTTATTTGGAGTGTTTTACAAGCCACCAACTAATTCACCTAAACACATCAACCAAAAGCAACTAAAGGTGACATGTAATGTGACATTTGATGTGACATGTGGGCCCCCACTCGATTCCAAATACGAGTGGGCCCGCAAACACTCACGGGCTTGGGTTCGCTAATTCCAAATTAACGAACTTCCGTCGCGACGTAATTAAATCGAATTTAATTAAATAATTATGCCTAGTAAAATTACTATTCATGTCGCTTACGAAATAATTCTAAATTAACTCGTTTGCCCGAATTAAAATCTAATTTTAATTCCGCGTCGAAATCTAATTTCGAATAATATATCGAATATATTATTTTAATGATTAATTCCAAATTAATCTTTCTCTCTCTTCAAATATTATTTTATCCCAGATAAAATCTCTCCGCAATTAATCCCAGATTAATTTAGCTCGAATCATACGTCATCGGTGTATCTTTGGGAAGTGACCCAAGAGATCCCTGGATATGTTGGCAGTAAATCCGGTCGTCGAACTATCTGAACATGTACGTACCTAGTACTACGTTTTTACCGATTTATGAGACAAGGTTGGCTTCTAGCAAAGCGTCATGCCTACCCAATTCTCCAGAAATATTCTTAATGGAACATACGATCTATATCAGGCGTAGTATACGTAGTATTGCGTATTGTGATCCAGTATCGGATATCACATGCAAGGCCTGGGGCTGGTACAGTGTTTGCCCCGTACGAAGCATATATCAGATTACTAGTAACTAGTCTCTTTATTATCGAATGATCATGACCTAGTCATATTATTCCGATGTTTGCAACCCTTAGAGAACCAGTTCTGTATCCTTGCATGATCATCATCTCCATATGACTGAAGTGATACTTCCGTCTTGACATCACATCCAATACACTACGATTCTCAATAAACCTAGAAGAGGCGTACACAGAACCTGTTAATGTCCTGGACGACCAAAACCAAAGCGTATTGATTGTCGCAAGTACTACGATGCAAGTTTCAGGTTAAGACCAAATACACCTACCCTGAAGCGGACTCCCATAGACACATAGTCATACTACCAATGGGATTTCGCGGGGTCTATCCAGAGCGAAGCTGTTTTCCGTACCATCGGTAAAACACAACCTCCTATCACACTTGCATAAGTATCCAATACTTAAATACATGAGAATTATACCGTTACACTTCCATAAAACGCACAAGTGCAATACTAGTCTATTCTGCATTATCGATGTCCAGTCTCGATAATACTACGACTAGGGATATTTAATAATTAAACCTTTATGGATTGATACTGTCTCATATCATCTCAATCCGGAACTAATCATAAGGACTTTCATCATTCACACATTTAAGTAATCTAATTACGAAATGATAAAAGGCAATTTCCATTGCTACATAATTAATTTATACAAAAACACAATGTCTTTTACAAATAGTGACGCTATGGGTCATAACTGTCCAACAATCTCCCACTTGGCCTATAGCCAGTCACTCAAGTATCTAATACCTGAACTATGTACATGTCGTTCAAATTTCTGCTAAGGAATGGCTTTCGTCAGCGGATCTGCAATGTTGTCCTCTGATGCGACCTTCTCGATCTTCACATCACCACGATGTATGATCTCATGAATCAGATGGAAACGTCGAAGAACATGCTTGGATCGTTGATGAGACCATGGTTCCTTAGCCTGTGCTATAGCCCCGTTATTGTCACAATACAATGGAACGGGCTCAGCTGCTAACGAAACTACTCCTAATCCAATTAGTGTTAGGTTTTATCTAGGTCCCAAGATCAAACAAGTAATGAAATACATGTGTGAACACATCAACGGAGGTAGCGGAATACTCACATCGATCGGTTGAGTCGATTTGAAGACGAATGAAGCCCAAAAAGCCCACTGTTTTGGCGCCAACTGTGTGCAGTTCACTGCCCTCCAAATCAGAATTTTGAGCTGCGAAACGGAGCTCTAATCTTCGTCGGACGGATCCCGGCTCATGGGTGAACCTCCCTACCACCTTCGCAAGTCTCGTAAGTGTGCTAGCACTTGAATTTTTACCATAAAAATCCATTCTTGCTTCCCTCATGCTCACGGTTTTTGTATGAAACTAGTGAGTTTATTTTGCCCATTTGGGCGTGAGCCAAAGAGAGAGTTAGGAGAGAGAGATGTGTGTTGACTTTTTGTAAAAGTTGTAAAAGCTTTTGATTATATATTTTCCTAAAATAATAATCAATTTCCATTTAATTTTATCCAATAAATTAAATGAATTTTGGAGCCAAAAACCAAAAACTTTTCCCTCCACTAGCTTTCACTATTCTTGTCAACTCCATCATTATTCACATCAAGTCACTTTAATAAAGTGACATGTTGTCAAGTCACATAACTCAAAGTGACAAGTGATTTGACGCTTGATGCGACTAATGATTTGACGCTTGATGCGACTTGCGTTGCCGCACTCGAATTCGAAATACGAATGTGCTCGCAATCACACTCGGGCTCGGGTTCGCTAATTCTCAATTAGCGAATTTTCCATCGCGTCGTAATTAAATGATTACGCCCAGCGAATTCACTATTCACGTCGCTAACGAATTAATTCTAAATTAATTCGTTCGCTCGAATTAAAATCTAATTTTAATTCCGCGTCGAAATCTAATTTCATTTAATATATCGAATATATTAATTTACCGATTAATTCAAAATTAATCGTTATCTCTCTTTAGATGATATTTTATCCTAGATAAAATATCTCCGTAATTAATCCTAGATTAATTTTCTCTCTCTTCTATATAATCCCAGATTATTTAAGAGTGCGAGTTATGCGTCATCGGTGGATTATCGGGAAGCGACCCATGAGATCCCCGGATATGTTGGCAGTAAATACGGTCGTCGGAGTATCCGAATCACGTACGTACCAAGTACTACGTTCTACCGATTTACGAGACAAGATCGGCTTCTAGCAAAGCACGAAGTCTACCCAATTCTCCGGTCATATTCATCTAAGAATATTTAGGATCTATATCAAGCGTAGTATACCAAGTATTATGTATATCGGCCCAGTATCGGATAGTCACGTGCTAGGGCTGGGGCTGGATAAGTGTCTGCCCCGTCCGAAGCACATGTCGGATGTCTGGTAACTAGTCTCTATAATCGGATATACATGACCTTGTCATAATATCCCGATGGCCGGCCAGCACTTAAGAGCACTAATACCGTATCCTGCGTGACATCATCTCCATTATGACTGGAGTGATACTTCCGTCTTGACATCACACCCAATACTCTACGATTCTCAATATACCCAGCATTGGCGTACACAGAACCTGTTACAGCCCTGGACGACCTCAACTAAAGTATATTGATTTTCGTAAGCATTAGCGGTGCAAGTCTCAAGTTAAGACCAAATACAACTACCCTGATGTCGGACTCCCATAGACACATAGTCATAATACCAATGGGATTCTGAGGGGTCTATCCAGAGCGAAGCTGTTTCTCGTACCATCGGTGAAACACAACCTCCTATCGCACTTGCATAAGTATCCTATACTTAAATATATGAGAACTATGTTGTTGTGCCCTCACAACGCGCACAAGTGCAATACTAGTCTATTCCGCATTATCGATGTCCAGTCTCGATAATACTACGACTAGGGATATTTAATGATTAATCCTTCGCGGACTGATACTGTCTCATATCATTCTCAATCCAGGAACTAATCATATGGACCTCTCTTCATTTATACATCTATGGTGATCTAATCACAAATGATGAGAGTGCAATTTCCTTGTCACATAGTTAATTTGTACAACAACACTATGATCTGTACAAATAGTGACGCTATGGGTCATATTATCCAACAATCTCCCACTTGGCACATAGCCAGTCACTCATGTGTCGTACACCCGAACTATGTACGGTTCGCTCAAATTGCTGAGAAAAGGTTTTCATCAGCGGATTTCCATGATTATCGTCTGACGCGATTTATACGATCACCACATCGCCACGATGTATGATCCGAACGAATCAGATGAATATAGAAGTATATATCTGGATCTTCGATGAGACCTTTAATTCCTTAGCCTGTGCTGACGCCTAGCTCAGCTGCTAATAGAACTATATCTATTCTAATTAGATTTATTTTCGACCCAAATGGCTTCTATTGCTGCCTCAGCTGCAGCAATAATCCGCATTTGTTGTTTATTCGGCAACAGAATCTTGCTCGGAAGATTTCCAGCTCATTGTCCCGTTATTCAAACTTTATAGTACCGCAGTATTTAACTGTTTGGAAACTTGCGGCAGTGATCCCAGTCACTTCAAGTTCTCCTTCTCCATAGTTTTAGACAGCATCTTTAGTTCTCTAAGATACTAATAGATGTCCTTAACTTCAATTCAGTGACTATCACTTGGATTGTCCTGATTGTGACTCCATATGCTCAAAGCGTATGAGACCACCATATCAAGTACATTTTAAATGTACAATTTCCCAGAGAGTGTTAACAACTCCAAATCTATCCCGTAGATCTTTATTCCTTGACTAAAGGCTGTTACTCCCCAGAATTCTACGGAGAATATCTATGAAAGCCAAGCTTTCACCAATTGCTTTATGGGAATTTCATTATCAGTGCGCTCCCACTAACCTCCTTATATACACAAGAATCATTTCGTTTTGAGTCAAATCATAAACCATTATGATTATTTCAAAACGACAGTTCCAACAACCTAATGCTTGCATCAATCCAAACATGGATCGAATAACCCGCAAACCTTGTTTGTCGGTTATACAAAATCGTCAGGATGTTGTAAGTATCCTCCAAACGGTTTCCTTTTCAGGAAAACGATTTTGATCTTTAACTGACACATTTCATAAATGAAATATGCAGTATCTCAGCAAGCATTATCAAAATGGATTTACCATGGCAACAGGTAAAAGGTTGAACCGTAATCAACACAATGTGATAACGATACCTTTTCGTCACAAGCCTAGCTTTGTACGTTGGTATGTTGCCATCCATGTATGTCTTCCTTGAAGACGTTAATGTACCAATAGGCACAATGCCTTGTGGTACAACAACTAGTATCCAAAATAGTTGTTATACATGGAATCCATTTTGGACTCATGGCACTTTGCCAAAATAGGGAGTCGATACCTCGTATCACTTCCTCAAAACGTAGTCGGATGGTATACCCTCGTAAGATTGACATCTTTATGAGGTGAGATCAGAAACCCATACCCCAGGTTGTTTTCTGATTCTCTCCGATCTACGTGGTTCTTGTGTATTTGAAGATTAATGGTTTAGTTTCATCCTTGATGAACTATTTATGTTCCATTACGGACTTCGTGCCTTGAACAGTATTACCCCGATTTTCATCGAGTATTACTGTCCTCCCACTTACCACTGCATATCGGTATTCCTCTTAGGAAAACTGCATGGCGAGCAACAATCACATTGTTCTCTTGTGAGATATATAAGTACTATACTTATGGTTTTCCCTAGGATAACCTCTAATTGACACTTATCAAATTTGGGTTCTAATTTGGTATCATCAAAACGTTATGCCTCGCATACCCAAATTATTAGGAATGAGAAACCATGTTTCTTTCCTGTTCATATCCTATATGATATCTGTCAAACAGTTTTTCATGGAACCTTATTCTAAATAAGTTTTGCACTGTTAATACATATCATGTTGAAGGAAATGATAGCTCAGAGCGACTCGTGATAAACCTTATCATGTCCAACAAAATTCAGGTTTTAGTTTGGACACACCGTCTAACTGACGTGTCTCGGGAGAGTCCTCATCTGAAAGAATACTATACTCTTTCATGTATTTGAAACTTACTGCTTAAGTATTTTCCATTACGGTCTTACCGTGACGGCATAATACTATAGTCGATCTTTTATCTACTTCGTGTCGAAACTCTAATAGTTTCTTATCTGTGTTCTTCAAAAGAAACACATAACCATAACGTGATGCCACATCCGTTAAGGTCACGAAATATTATGTTCACATCTAGCCTAGCTAGATATGGGCCCACTAACTTCACCATGAATAGGGCTAACAGATCGGTGGCACTTACACTATTACCAAGTAAACAGTGTTTTAGGTACTTTACCTAACAAACTAGATTCGTAGACTTTATTTGAATAGTCAAATCAGTCCTAGTACCCACTCTTCAAAAGTGCGGATATACGAGTCTTGTTTAATTCTGTCCTAGACAACAATGCCACATATAAGTCTCTACTTGATCAATCAATTTGAGCTATTTATTGTCATTTTATATGTTTTGAGATTTTAATTATATTCAAAATATAAATTCTGTTATTCACATCTAATGTGTTTATCTTAATATCATCTTTATATAATGAAACACTTTAGTGTTCTAGAATATAAAGGTTTATCCGCAACGGATTAAACACTGATATAGAGATAATGTCTCTAGTCAAACTAGTTACATTATAACAGTTCCTAATTTAAGTACACACCCGAAAGGTGTAGTTCCTAAACTTAGGTATCTACTGTCGAAACAGCGACTTTCATCCCGTTCCGATTCGCAGGAGCAATCTCAGCTTGAAGTCAGTATCCTGCTCAAAGCAGATCTTGAACATCAATACATATATTTTATGTACCACACTAAGTATTTAAAATCTAATTTCAATACTAGTAGTGAACATAACTTTGACAATCATTTTTAAAGTAAGATCCTTGCCCTTTCTTTAATTCATTCGTGTCTGCCATATCCAAATGGTAGTCACTTTGGGATATGTCAATTATCCTTTTCAATATTTTAGGAACCTTAGGCCAAGCCTTGGGTTTTTAGAATATCAAAACGATGTGCGCCTCGTGCTATATGCCCAATTGCAAAATTTGACTTTTTCTCCTCTAGAGTAGTCAATAATTCTCCAACAATTATAAATTGCAATTTTAATACTTATTAAATCTAAACATAGATTTTTGACAAGTATGTTAAATTAAGCACTAAAGTCATCATCACATAAATCTTCCAAAGATTTACGCTCTACTACTTATTGCTTAATTTTGGGCTTAAGGTATAATAAGTTATTTTATCAAATAAAGTAAACCTATATTATTCCCAATTTTAGAATTAAATCATTTAAAACATTTAATCCAAGATTATATTTAAATATTCAATTTTTCAATTTTATCTTGATTACAATAGTTCAACTATTTAATCAACGATTAATGGTACTATATATTATATGATTATAATAGTCCAACTATATAATCAAATATAATCTAAATTAATTAACCTCAATTACATTGATTACTATAATCCAATTATATAAATCAACTGTAAACTGAAATTAATTTAATTCAAATATATTGATTAATATAATCCAATTATATATAATCAAGTATAATACAGTCCAACTGTTTATTAAAACAACAATAAATATTAGTCCAACTAATACTTTTAATATATTTGACGAGTGATATTTGTTTGAGCGCGTATGGCGAGTAATTGAACGAATATTGCAAATTCAATTCTTGCCTCCCACTATTTTTCGTCGAGCCTCTAACCCTCTGTCGAGTACTCGGGAAACCGTGTTTCCTAGTGGGCTAGGATCCCGTTAAATATCACACAATCTTGACTTGGCCAACAAATTGTATGATAATTAACTAGGTAGATCTCGAAGATCAATTGGATCTCATCCAACTCCTAGATCCAGTAGGTGGACATCCAAGTCCGAAACATATATCTTATATATGCCTATATATCGAATATATAACCTAATCTTTTTCCTCTGAATCAACTAGGCCTTGGCTTTGGCACAACAACCTAGTGATCCCAGTCAAGCGCAAACCCATTGACCATGGAAGCTTCGTAATCAATGTCGTTGGACAAGAAGTGGTCTTGACTTTGGCCAACAAACCACAACTTGGACAAGACACCAATATGGAACAAAGCCTCGTGATTCAAACACATCTTCGACGGACAAGGGCTTGACTTTGGCCAACAACCCATGCCAATCTAGGATCTTGAGTAAGAATCACTCAATGGAAGGAAAAGACGCATGATATTTGATGAGGGCTTTTCGCGTGCAAATTGGCTACCAATTTAATTATCTTTGTTAGGTCTCATCATATACACCCTTAAACATGCATTCTAAATACTTAATAAAGCGCATATGAAATAAATAAAGTAATAATGATATGCGGATGGATACTTAACATATGATCCTAGATCAAATCTCTCCCTTTCTCACTCAAGCTAGCACTTGTATTACTTCTACCCGTTACACTACACTTCTAAAGAAACCTCATTTACATTGAGGGGAATAGGTGAGAAGAGAATACAAAGAGAATAGAGGTGATAAGGCTGGACGCGCAGGTCCAATTTAATAAATCGAATTTATTACAACAATTTCCAAAATTGCCCCACCCGACTAATCCACCCGCTAATATCCATCCGATATACATTATTCATTCATCACAACCACGTATTCACACAAAAGCATGCTATCAATCAATCTAATCAAATTAATTAATCTGATAATTATGTGATCATCCAATGTTCAAACAACGATTTGATTTTGCTCGAGTCAAACTCGTTTTTGCGAATAAGTACTCAAAGTACGAATTCATGAATTAAATTAAACTACATCATTAAATCCAATTTAACATGTATTTAATACTAATTCACTATTCAATTCCAAATTAAATACTACACTTTATTTAATAAGCCTTTTCGACTTAAATTCCAAATTTAATCGTGTCGGGTCTCAAAGCCCGATTAACGTCCAACGTCAATTTAATTCAAGTCTAATGGGCTTTAATTAATTTCTTTAAGGCGTGGGCTTCGGCAACCAAAGCCCAATCAAGGAGTAACCCCATAAGCCCAGAAATCAATTTAGGCCCATTAGGCCCAATTAAACTTTAAAGGTTTATTAAGTCACATTTGGGCTTTATGGTAGTGGTTTTGGGCCCAATTGGATCCAATCCATTTGGCCTAAACCCATCTTGATAAAATCAAGCCCAATAAGCCCAATTACAACTTAATAAGCCCAAATCCAATTTAAAGGCTTAATTAACATTAAATTAACAAATCCAATTTCGCAATTTAATTACCTAAAGTGCATTACATGATTAATCACCCAAATCAATATTTCTAAAACACAAATTAGTCCAATTAATCATGTTCATATTATCATCACATGTCCAACACATTAATGAAAATCAAACCATTTTACAAGCTTCTAAGTCTCGGCCAAGGGAGTAATTTTTGTCCGATTTGAATTTAATCCAATTAATTCCAGAATCGACATCTAATTAACTTCCCGAATGATTTCCAATACATCTAATGTTCAAAAATCAAAAATCCAAGATTATAGGGCAATGTAGATTCGGCCAAGGTAAGGTATTAGGGGTTTTTGTTCAATTCAAAATTAATCCAATTAAATCTCAAATCAACATCATCCTACTTCATTACAACTCATCTAATGAATTAATAATGAAAAAATTCCAAGAATTCCAACACCATACATATTCAGCCAACTTAACATTTTTGGGCAAAATTGATCCAATCACATTTTCTTGAAATTGATCAAATCAATCTTCAATTAACATATATTAAGCATGCTCAATCATCCAATTCACAAAATCATGCTCAAATACAAAATACCCAATTTTAAGCCCTACAATTTCATGCTTGAACCTATAGCTCTTGATGCCATTGTTAGGTTTTATCTAGGTCCCAAGATCAAACAAGCAATGAAATACATGTGTGAACACATCAACGGAGGTAGCGGAATACTCACATCGATCGGTTGAGACGATTTGAAGACGAATGAAGCCCAAAAAGCCCATTGTTTTGGCGCCAACTGTGTGCAGTTCACTGCCCTCCAAATCAGAATTTTGAGCTGCGAAACAGAGCTCCAATCTTCGTCGGACGGATCCCGGCTCATGGGTGAACCTCCCTACCACCTTCGCAAGTCTCGTAAGTGTGCTAGCACTTGAATTTTTACCATAAAAATCCACTCTTGCTTCCCTCATGCTCACGGTTTTTGTATGAAACCAGTGAGTTTATTTTGCCCATTTGGGCGTGAGCCAAAGAGAGAGTTAGGAGAGAGAGATGTGTGTTGACTTTTGTAAAAGTTGTAAAAGCTTTTGATTATATATTCCTAAAATAATAATCAATTTCCATTTATTTTATCCAATAAATTAAATGAATTTTGGAGCCAAAAACCAAAAAGTTTTCCCTCCACTAGCTTTCACTATCATGTCAACTCCATCACTATTCACATCAAGTCACTTTAATAAGTGAGTGACATGTTGTCAAGTCACATAACTCAAAGTGACAAGTGATTTGACGCTTGATGCGACTAATGATTTGACGTTTGATGCGACTTGCGTTGCCGCACTCGAATTCGAAATACGAATGCGCTCGCAATCACACTCGGGCTCGGGTTCGCTAATTCTCAATTAGCGAATTTTCCGTCGCGTCGTAATTAAATGATTACGCCCAGCGAATTCACTATTCACGTCGCTAACGAATTAATTCTAAATTAATTCGTTCGCCCGAATTAAAATCTAATTTTAATTCCGCGTCGAAATCTAATTTCATTTAATATATCGAATATATTAATTTACCGATTAATTCAAAATTAATCGTTATCTCTCTTTAGATGATATTTTATCCTAGATAAAATATCTCCGTAATTAATCCTAGATTAATTTTCTCTCTCTTCTATATAATCCCAGATTATTTAAGAGTGCGAGTTATGCGTCATCGGTGGATTATCGGGAAGCGACCCATGAGATCCCCGGATATGTTGGCAGTAAATACGGTCGTCGGAGTATCCGAATCACGTACGTACCAAGTACTACGTTCTACCGATTTACGAGACAAGATCGACTTCTAGCAAAGCACGAAGTCTACCCAATTCTCCGGTCATATTCATCTAAGAATATTAAGATCTATATCAAGCGTAGTATACAAGTATATATGTATATCGGCCCAGTATCGGATAGTCACGTGCTAGGGCTGGGGCTGGATAAGTGTCTGCCCCATCCGAAGCACATGTCGGATGTCTGGTAACTAGTCTCTATAATCGGATATACATGACATTGTCATAATATCCCGATGGCCGGCCAGCACTTAAGAGCACTAATACCGTATCCTGCGTGACATCATCTCCACTATGACTGAAGTGATACTTCCGTCTTGACATCACACCCAATACTCTACGATTCTCAATATACCCAGCATTGGCGTACACAGAACCTGTTACAGCCCTGGACGACCTCAACTAAAGTATATTGATTGTCGTAAGCATTAGCGGTGCAAGTCTCAAGTTAAGACAAATACAACTACCCCGACCGATGTCGGACTCCCATAGACACATAGTCATAATACCAATGGGATTCCGAGGGGTCTATCCAGAGCGAAGCTGTTTCTCGTACCATCGGTGAAACACAACCTCCTATCGCACTTGCATAAGTATCCTATACTTAAATATATGAGAACTATGATGTTGTGCCCTCACAACGCGCACAAGTGCAATACTAGTCTATTCCGCATTATCGATGTCCAGTCTCGATAATACTACGACTAGGGATATTTAATGATTAATCATTCGCAGACTGATACTGTCTCATATCATTCTCAATCCAGGAACTAATCATATGGACCTCTCTTCATTTATACATCTATGGTGATCTAATCACAAATGATGAGAGTGCAATTTCCTTGTCACATAGTTAATTTGTACAACAACACTATGATCTGTACAAATAGTGACGCTATGGGTCCATTATCCAACAATTAGGAATTTTCATATCCAAACTGCCTCATTTGCTGCTTCAGCTGCAGCGATATACTCCGCTTCTGTTGTTGAATCGGCAACAGTCTCTTGCTTGGAAGATTTCCAGCTCACTGCTCCGTTATTCAAACAAAATATGTACCCGGATTGCGACTTATAGTCGTCTTTGTCGGTTTGGAAACTTGCATCGGTATACCCAGTTACCTCAAGTTCTCCATCTCCATAGATTAAGAAAGCATCCTTAGTTCGTCTAAGATACTTAAGGATATTCTTAACCGCTATCCAGTGACTTTCACCTGGATCGGCCTGATAGCGACTACACATGCTCAAAGCATAGGAGACATCAGGTCGCGTACATATCATGGCATACATGATCGATCCGACTGCCAAGGCGAACGGTATCCGACTCATGCTGTCTCTCTCATCTTAAGTTTTAGGACACATGTCCTTAGATAGAGTGACGCCATGTGACAGTGGCAACAGTCCCCTCTTGGACTGATCCATGTTGAATCTCTTCAACACTTTGTCAATGTATGTACTATGTGAGAGTCCAAGCAGCTTTCTAGATCTATCCCTGTAGATCTTTATTCCTAGAATAAAGCCTGCTTATCCCAGATCTTTCAGGAGAATTTCAATGAAAGTCAAGCTTTCACCGACGTTAACATGGGAATGTCATTGCCAATAAGCAATACATCATCAACGTAAAGGACAATGAATGTCAGTGCTCTCTCACTTACCTTCTTATATACACAAGGATCATCCTCGTTTTGAACGAAATCATATTCTTTTATGATCTCATCAAAGCGTTGGTTCCAAGAACGCGATGCTTGCTTCAATCCATAAATGGATCGATTTTAACTTACAAACCTTGTTTGCAAGTCTCCGCACAACAAAACGGTCAGGCTGTTGCATATAAACATCCTCCAAAAGGTTTCCGTTAAGGAAAGCGATTTTGACGTCCATCTGCCATATCTCGTAATCGAAATATGCAGCTATCGCAAGCATTATCCGAATGGATTTAATCATGGCAACGGATGAGAAAGTTTCGTCGTAATCGACACCATGTCGTTGACGATACCCCTTCGCTACAAGCCTAGCTTTGTACGTTTGTATGTTTCCATCCATGTCAGTCTTCTTCTTGAAGACCCATTTGCATCCAATAGGCTTTACGCCTTCTGGTGCATCAACCAGTGTCCAAACTTGGTTGGTGTACATAGAATCCATTTCGCACTTCATGGCCTCTTGCCATAAAGCGGAATCGATATCTTGAATCGCTTCCTCATACGTAGCCGGTTCGTTATCCTCTATGAGATTAATATCTACATGAGGTGAGATCAGAAACCCATACCTCTCAGGTTGTTTCCTGAATCTCTCCGACCTACGCGGTCCTTGTGTAATCGAAGATTGTGGTACAGATTCATCCCTGATGAACTGTTCATTTTCTGTTGAGGATTCTATGTCAGGAACAATATCACTATGATTTTCATCGAGTTCTACTTTCCTCCCACTAACCACTGCATTTAGGAATTCCTTCTCAAGGAAACCCGCATGTAGAGCAACAAATACTTTGTTCTCTTGTGGGTGATAGAAGTAATATCCTTTGGTTTCCCTAGGATATCCTACAAATAGGCATTTATCCGATTTGGGTTCAAGTTTGATACCTTCCAAACGTTTGACGTATGCCCAGCATCCCCAGATCTTCAGGAATGAGAAACCTAGTTTCTTTCCTGTCCATATCTCATACGGAGTCTGTTGAATAGACTTTGACGGAACCTTATTCAAAATAAGTATTTCACTGTTTAATGCATATCCCCAGAAGGAAATAGGTAGCTCAGTGTGACTCATCATAGACCTCACCATGTCTAACAAAGTTCGATTTCTCCGTTCGGACACACTGTTTAATTGCGGTGTTCCAGGAGGAGTCCACTGTGAAAGAATACCATATTCTTTCAAGTAGTCAAGAAACTCATTGCTCAAGTATTCACCACCATGGTCCGACCGTAATGTCTTAATACTCTTGCCGGTCTGTTTTTCAATTTGTGTCGAAACTCTTTGAATTTCTCAAAAGTTTCCGACTTGTATCTCATAAGATACACATAACCATAACGCGATGCATCATCCGTAAAGGTTACGAAGTATTCATATCCACCTCTAGCCTGGCTAGACATGGGCCCACAAACGTCACTATGAACAAGGGCTAACAGTTCGGTGGCACGCACACCTTTACCGCTAAAAGGTGACTTAGGCATTTTGCCTAATAAGCAAGATTCGCAGACGTCATATGAATTTTGATCAAATCCGTCCAAGTACCCACTCTTCGAAAGTGTGGATATGCGAGTCTTGTTTATGTGTTCCAGACGACAATGCCACATATAAGTTTCATCTTTATGACTTACCTTAAGTCTTTTGTTTGTTACAGAATATGGTTGAAATTGATTTATATTCAAAATATAAAGACCATTATTATAAACAACAGTGCAAATTTCTATATCATTTTTATACATAAAAATCCAGTGTTTCGAAATACAAAAAGTATACCCACATTGGGTTAACATAGATACAGAAATAATATTCCTAGTCAAACTAGGTACATAATAACAGTCCAAAAGTTCAAGTACATGCCCCGGGGGCAGTTCCAAAACAAAAGTGCCCACGGCCAAAACGGCAACAGATGTCCCATTTCCAACACGCATATCAATCTCCACTGACGCCAGTTTCCTGCTAATCCGCAGATCCTGCACATCAGTACAAATGTGAGTACCAGAATCAAAAATCCAATTTTTAAAACTATAAGTAGTCATGTTTATTTCTATAACAAACATATCTGAGGCCGGTGCCTTGCCCGCCTTTATCTCATTCTGGAGCGCCTTGTACTCGCGGCAGTCACGTTTCCAGTGACCCCGCTTCCCGTACTGGAGGCAAACATCCTGAGACTTGTCCTTCGGCTTCCCAGAAGTCTTTGACACCTTACCCTTGCCCTTCTTCTTATGCTTTTTCTTTTTCACACCTCCAGTCACCTTGGGCCCAGCCCTCGGTGAACGAGATGTCGAAGCAAAGTACGCCTCACGCCTTTTGACCTTTTGAAGCTCCTTCTCTGCCTCTCGCAGCGTGGACATCAGCTCTCCAAGAGTCTGCTCTTGGTTCAACATGTTGTAGTTCATGACGAACCCACTCCAAGTGTCAGGGAGAGACTGCAAGATCAAATCTATAGAGGTCTCTATCTCAAAGACAATCCTCATTTGTCCAAGCTGCTCAATATCGGCAATCATCTGTGTCACGTGATGTTCAACAGACGTACCCTCCGACATCCGAGCACGGAAGAGCTTCTTCTGTAACTCATATCTTTACGACCTAAGGTTAGATCGGTGCAGATCGTGCAACTTCGCCAACATGTTATAGGGATCCAATCCCTTGTTTTGTCGACGGAATTGCTGAGTCATAGCAGCAAGCATAATTGACTGAGCAGTCGCGTTGTCGTCACTATGTGTCTTCCAAAGATCTAGCTCGAGCAACTGATCAGAACTGGGCTTAGGCCCAAGAGGTCTCTCTATAGTATATAGAAGCCTCTCAGATCCAAGGACTATCCTTAGATTGAGTTCCCAATCGGAGAAGTTAGTCCCGTTGAAGACATTGTCTCCCATGATTATGTCAAAGACACTATTCTTTCCGGTCATTTTAATTGCGATAATCTAATTATCCAATTAACAATGTAGGGTACAGTCCAACTGTTACAAGAAAAATAACATTATATTAGTCCAACTAATAAAATAATTTTGACGAAATATTTGAAAGCGCGTAAAGCTAAGTATTTGAACGAAATTGCAAATTCAATACTAGCCTCCCACTATTTTTCGGCGAGCCTCTAACCCTCTGTCGAGTACTCGGGAAACCCAGTTTCCTAGTGGGCTAGGATCCCGTTAAATAACGCACAACCTTGACTTTGGCCAACAAGCTGTATGATATTTAACTAGGTAGATCTCGAAGATCAATTGGATCTCATCCAATTCCTAGATCCGGTAGGTGGACCTCCAAGTCCGAAACATATATACAATATATATGCCAATATATCCAATATTTTTTCCTTTCCTTTTTCCTCTGAATCAACTAAGCCTTGGCTTTGGCACAACAAGCTTAATGATTCCAGTTAAGCGGGACCCATTGACGTGGGAAAGCTTCGTAATCAATGTCGATGGACAAGAAGTGATCTTGACTTTGGCCAACAAATCACAACTTGGACAAGACACCGATATGGAACAAAGCCTTCATGATTCAAACACATCCGCGATTGACAAAGGCCTTGACTTTGGCCAACAAACCAATGCCAATCTTGGATCTTGAGTAAGAATCACTCAATGGAAGGAAATATCGCTTAATATATATATTGAGGGATTTTCGCGTAAATTGGCAACCAATTTATTATCTTTGTTAGGTCTCATCATCATACACCCTTAATCATGCATTCTAAACACATAATA
Organism: Zanthoxylum bungeanum; assembly: GCA_019454045.1. Lineage (NCBI taxonomy): Eukaryota > Viridiplantae > Streptophyta > Magnoliopsida > Sapindales > Rutaceae > Zanthoxylum > Zanthoxylum bungeanum. The sequence continues at coordinate 151,420 of SKCR01025192.1, forward strand.
AGGCGCGAAAGTAAATTAATAACGATATGCGGATGGATATTTAACAACTTGTTCCTAGAAAAAATCACTCCATTTCCTCTCCCCGGCTAGCACTATTCTACTTCTACCCAATTACATAATACAATAATAGAAACCTCATTACATTGAGGGGAATTAGGTGAGAAGAGAATACAAAAAATAATGAGAGATAAGGCTGGACACGCAGGTCCAATTTATAAATTCCAAATTTACAACAATTTCTAAAATTGCCATTTCCCTTCTAATATCCATCTGATATATGCTATTCATTCAACACATCCATATATTCATTCATAGCATGCAATTTAACCAATCTAATCCAATTAATTAGTCTTTGAATTATGTGATCATCCAATGTTCAAACAACGATTTGATTTTGCGCGAGTCCAACTCGTTTGAGAATAAGTACTCAAAGTACGAATTCTTGAATTATATCGAACTACTCGTTAAATCTAATTTAATTCGTATTCAATACTAATTCATTTATTTAATTCCAAATTAAATATCTACACTTTTTAATGCGCGCTTTAACGACTTAGATTCCAAATCTAATCTTATCGGGTCTCAAAGCCCAACTAACATCCAATGTTGGTTTAATTAAAGTCCGATGGGCTTTCAATTGATTTCATAAGGCATGGGCTTTGGTCAATATGGGTCAAACCCAATTACCAAGCCCAATTAAGGAATCACCCTCATTTGCCAAGAAAACAATTTTAGCCCATAAGGCCCAATTAAACTTTTAAAGCCCATTTATTACATTTGGACTTAATGGAATGATTTAGGCCCAATTTGGATCCAATCCAATTGGCCTAAACCAACTTGGCCCAACCAAGCCCATTATGCCCAAATATAACAATTTCAAGCCCAATTCAAAATCAAGCCCATTAATCAAATTTTAAATTCCAAATTTTATAATTCAATTAACTTAAGTGTAATACATCAATTAATTACCCAAATTAATATTTCCAAAATACAATTTAACTAATTAATTTGTATCCTATTGTTCAACTAATGTCCAACATTCTTGAATCAAAAAATCAAGTCCATTACATGCTAAAGGCTCTCGGCAATGTTAGGGATTTGTTCCGAATTTTTTTCAATCCGATTGAATTTTAAATCGACATTTCCCAATCGTTTCAAGTCATCCAATGATCAACGAAAAAAAAAAATACCAAGATCCTAGCGTAATGTATACATTCGGCCAAGCCAATTGTGGGCTAAAATTTGATCCAATCAATATTTCAAGAAATTGATCATATACAACTTCATAAAATCATCATTCAAGCATACTCAATCAATCAATTTTATCAAATCATGCTCAAAATGATTTTACCCAAATTTTACCCTAATTCATTTCATGCTCATTTTGGCTCATAGATACCATTGTTGGGTTTCTAGGTTTATTCCCAAGATCATATAAGCATAGAAATGTGAATGAATAACAAATAAGAGTGGCGGAAACACACTTACATTGATCGATTTATGGATGCGTCAAACAACAAAATTTTTCCCTCCAAGAAGCTACAAGATTCGGCCAAGAGAGTCCACAAGCTCCATGCTTTGTTTTTGATTTTCCAAGCTCTCAAGTTGGTTTCCCTAACACCTTGTATGATCCTTGAAGATATGTGCTAGCACTCAAAAATTTGCCAGAAATTTTGATCTTGTTCAAGCCAAAATTCGGCCAAGTGAAGAACAATGAGGAGAGTATTTCTTGCTTGCCAAATTCGGTCACAATGAGAGAGAGAAGAAAGTTGTGTAAATGATTTCCAAAATCAATTAATTTGATATACCAAAAGTGAAGTTGGTCTAAGTCTTTCAAATCTTTCATTTGGAGTGTTTTACAAGCCACCAACTAATTCACCTAAACACATCAACCAAAAGCAACTAAAGGTGACATGTAATGTGACATTTGATGTGACATGTGGGCTCCCACTCGATTCCAAATGTGAATGGGCCCGCAAACACTCCCGGGCTCGGGTTCGCTAATTCTGAATTAACGAACTTCCGTCGTGACGTAATTAAATCGAATTTAATTAAATAATTATGCCTAGTAAAATTACTATTCACGTCGCTTACGAATTAATTCTAAATTAACTCGTTTGCCCGAATTAAAATCTAATTTTAATTCCGCGTCGAAATCTAATTTCGAATAATATATCAAATGTATTATTTTAATGATTAATTCCAAATTAATCTTTCTCTCTCTTCAAATAGTATTTTATCCCAGATAAAATCTCTCCGCAATTAATCTCAGATTAATTTAGCTCGAATCATACGTCATCGGTGTATCATCGGGAAGCGACCCAAGAGATCCCTGGATATGTTGGCAGTAAATCCGGTCGTCGGACTATCCGAACACGTACGTACCTAGTACTACGTTTTTACCGATTTACGAGACAATGTTGGCTTCTAGCAAAGCGTCATGCCTACCCAATTATCCAGAAATATTCTTAATGGAACATACGATCTATATCAGGCGTAGTATACGTAGTATTGCGTATTGTGATCCAGTATCGGATATGGGGCTAGTACAGTGTTTTCCCCGTATGAAGCATATATCAGATTACTAGCAACTAGTCTCTCTATTATCGAATAATCATGACCTAGTCATATTATCCCGATGGTTGCAACCCTTAGAGAACCAGTTCTGTATCCTTGCGTGATCATCATCTCCATATGACTGAAGTGATACTTCCGTCTTGACATCACATCCAATACACTACGATTCTCAATAAACCTAGAAGAGGCGTACACAGAACCTGTTAAAGTCCTGGACGACCAAAACCAAAGCGTATTGATTGTCGCAAGTACTAACGATGCAAGTCTCAGGTTAAGACCAAATACACCTACCCTGAAGCGGACTCCCATAGACACATAGTCATACTACCAATGGGATTCCGCGGGGTCTATCCAGAGCGAAGCTGTTTTCCATACCATCGGTAAAACACAACCTCCTATCACACTTGCATAAGTATCCAATACTTAAATACATGAGAATTATACCGTTACGCTTCCATAACACGCACAAGTGCAATACTAGTCTATTCCGCATTATCGATGTCCAGTCTCGATAATACTACGACTAGAGATATTTAATGATTAAACCTTTATAGATTGATACTTTCTCATATCATCTCAATTCGGAACTAATCATAAGGACTTTCATCATTCACACATTTAAGTAATCTAATTACGAAATGATAAAAGGCAATTTCCATTGCTACATAATTAATTTGTACAAAAACACAATGTCTTTTACAAATAGTGACGCTATGGGTCATAACTGTCCAACACAACTATCCAATCAACGATTTCGGGTACAACCGAATGTAATGATTACTATAGTCCAACTATATAATCAGCTACAATTGATCGGTTACATTTAAATGTATTGATTACTATAATCCAATTATATAACCAACTATAAATGAAGTAGTTTGAATATAGTCCAACTGTTCAATTAAAACAACAATTGAATATTAGTCCAACTAATAAATAAAAATAAATAATGACAAAAAATAAAATGAGCGCGTATTGGCAAGTATTTAAACGAAATTGAAAATTTAATACTTGTCTCCCACTATTTTTCGGCGAGCCTCTAACCCTCTGTGGAGTACTCGGGAAACCTAGTTTCCTAGTGGGCTAGGATCCCGTTAAATAACACACAACCTTAACTTTGGCCAATGACCGGCGTAAACACACACGTATAACGCAAGCGCACGTATCGTTCAAGTAGTATAAAAATATCGATCCCACGAGGACTTAATTCCTACTATTGTTATTAGTGTTGATACTATTTATTTACAAATATCTAATTGAGGGAGAAGTGAATGATTGCTTGAAATGATCTGCTTTGTAGATTTGCTAAATAAATAAATAAATAAAAAGACAAAAGAAAATACTAAGGAAAATAAAAGACTCACAGATCTAGGGTTGCGAATCTTTCTAATATCTTTTAAAAGATGAAGTGATTATATCATAGTTAGGTAAAATATTGAATTATTAATCTGGAACACTAAATTATGTAAAAGCCTCTTCCGATAGTCATTTACAAATACCTAGAATAATCAAATTGAACCATATGTCTATGTCAATTAAATTACCTAGATTCATTAAGATTGAATTCCAATTATGACTACCCCCGCCCGACAGGTATATGTCTATCCTGTAAGGAAATCTATTAAAGGTTTATCTATCCTTAAAGAAGATCGTGGGTTGTTGAGTATAAGGTCTTAAACTTAAAATCCCTATGTCTAGTTCATTTTAAGTTTTATCTAATCAATTTTATTAGTGATCAGTTAATAAAAAGGCATTAAGGTTATGACTCAACAAATAATTCTTTAATTACCCAAACTATAATCTAACCCTTTTTAAATCGGTGATATTAGATTTTATCACAACCCTAGATATTTAACTTAGTTACAACTCATAACTAAAGTTAATATAAACTTAAAAGACATAAAATGAAATTGCTGAAAAGTAATAAAGAAATGCTAAGGTAAAAGGAATTAACTTCTACTATTCACTATTTAGATATCTCCCAATAATATAATATATAATCTTGTGATATTTTAAACCAACCGTCCGGAATGGCGGATCCTGATTAAGTCAAATTCAAATATACCAGCCATAAGGCGGAACAGAAATATAAACTTAAACCAACCGACCTAGAATGGCGGTATCTTTTATTAATTCAGATTTAAATAGTTTATATATTATATTTTAAGGGAGATTAATCTAAATAGTAAAAGTAAAAGAATTACCTTATTACCTCAGCATGGTGAGGTTACTCCCTCATGGAAAAATATAATTACTACTACAAAGCGTAAATAAAACTGAATAAAAGAGACTAAAGAAAAGAACTCTCAATTTATTTATAAGGATTTCAGAAGAAGAGGTACCTTTGAAACTAAAAATTCGAAATCTATTTATAGGCAAAAAAATCTAATTTATTATTATTATTTTTCTGATTTTTATTTTTTATTATTTTTCTGATTTTTATTTTTTTATTATTATTTTTTTGGATCGCTGAATTTTCGACACGTGGCATGGTGTGCTAAAAATGACGGCTCGTTGAATCTTTGACATGTGGCATGGTGGTGCAATTACCAAAATACCCTCGGTGTCGGGACGTCCAAAATTACCAAAATACCCTTTTTGCCAAATTTCACAATTTTGCTCCAAATCACCTCCAGAATATCTTGAAACTTTATTTTGGTGTCGGGATGTCCAAAATTACCAAAATTTGTGTCGGGACGTCCAAAATTACCAAAATACCCTTTTTGCCAAATTTCACCAATTTCACAGTTTTGCTTCAAATTACCTCCAGAATGTCCTGAAACTTTATTTATCTACAAAATAACACAAAACACATCAAAATATTCACAAAACTCAAGAAACTATACAAAATATTAAGTTAAATGAGTGAGAAATAGTGATACATTTATCACTCATCAGCCAACAAGCGTATGAAACTTAACTAGGTAGATCTCTAAGATCAATTAGATCTCATCCAATTCCTAGATCCAGTAGGTGGACCTCCAAGTCTGAAACATATATCCAATATATGTAAATATATCCAATATATTTCCTAACATTTTTCCTCTAAATCAATTAAGCATTGGCTTTGGCTCAACAAGCTTAATGATTCTAGTTAAGCGTGACCCATTGACAGTGGGAAAGCTTCGTAATCGAAGTCGATGAACCAGAAGTGACCTTGACTTTGGCCAACAAGTCACAGCCGCCCAAGACATACGATATGGAACAAAGCTTACGCGGTTCAAACACATCCGCGATGGACAAAGGTCTTGACTTTGGCCAACAAACCAATGCCAATCTTGGATCTTGAGAGAGAACCACTCAATGGAAGGAAAAAACGCTTAATGTTGAATGAGGGTTTTTCGCGTAAATTGGCAACCAATTTATTATCTTTGATTAGGTCTCATCATACACCCTTAAGCATGCATTCTAAAAGCATAATAAGGTGCGATAAAATTTAATAATGATAAACGGATGAATATATAACAAATTGTTCCTAGAACAAATCTCTCTCTTTCCTCTCTCCCACTAGACAAACTTCTACCCAATTACATAACACTAAAAGAAACCTCATTTTTATTGAGGGGAATTGGTGAGAAGAGAAATACAAAGAGAATAGAGATAATAGGCTGGACACGCATGTAACATCCCAGATTTTCGGGATAATTCTGGAAAAGTTCCCGGACCAAAATTGCGGTCCCGGAACAGAGCGACATTAGCGGATTAGTGTTTAAGTGATGTAATATGGGTTGGAATAATATATTATGAATCTTTGTCGCGTTGGAAAACGCGTGGGATCAAAAGTCAGTTACGCGAATTTTGTAAAATGCGTAAAGTTTGCGGTTTCGGTCACGGAAATTGAAAACGAACTCCGATTGAGTTGATTCTTAAACCATCAGACTTTTTTTTCTGAGACGGACAACTTTCGTGTTGAATACCTTTCGCAAATCACATCAGAAGAGCTTCAACAATGCGAAATTCTCGAACGTTCTATGATAGAGGCCTAAATGAAATTTTCCGGGGTCAGATTGTAATTTTCAGAAACTTACCTATATAACCCCCATAGTTTCAGCAAGTCACAAAAATGGCAAACCTTCTCTCCCTCCTCCACCTGCACCCCTCATCGCCCCTGGAGAAGAAGCAGTCGCTGCAGTAACTCCGGCTACCACAGGCCGGCGCACCGGTGCAGACCTGACCGCCCAACGACGGCGAGCTCGATGGTGGCTGCCGATGGCCGTGAAAGCGCCGGCAACAGCGGCGGCGAAGGGAAAGAAATGGCGTGAGATGGGTTTGATGAATCTAGCTCGTCGCTTCGTTTCACGGCCCGAACCACCCGCCAAATCGAAGCCCTCAGAGAGTACTACGAGTATGCGGAGTCGATTTTGCCGAACAGCGGCCGGTTGCACGCAAAATAAGGAGGGAACGTGTGCGTGAACAGTAAAACCCAGATGAACAGTAGCTCCGATCGGAATTCTAACGACACCAGCGCGTTCCTATGGCCGTTGGGAGTCCGAATATGCCCTTGGAATTTCGGTACGACTCTCCATTAAAAATGTGTTATTTTAAACTTTATCGTTATATATTCGGATGCTTCTAGTAGTTCCGTAGTGTAGCGAATTAACATGAAATGAATTGGATGTGATATAATATGTTAAAACGATGCATGTGGTAGAATCCGGGCAGAAACGGAATAAATTAGATTGATCCGATAGAATTAGCAATTTTCCGATAAAATAGAGTTTCTCGCGCGATTGAGCGTAGATGACCGTAACCATGGTTATGACACAAATATGATATTGCGTGAGTAATCGAGTAATTCCAGATAAGTTCGGAAGGTCCAAGATCCTTCTGTAGCGTTTGCGGAAATGTTTCCGCAATATTTGCCGCAAACGCGTAAAATGATAATATAAGCTATCTAGTTAGTTTAAAATAGTATAGAAAGGCATATTAGAGTAACGAAGTTTGAACCGTAGAATCAGAGAGGATTAGTGTATTCCGGGAAAGTCCGGAAGTTTATTATATATGAGTTGAAAGTTCCGCAAATAGCGGTTCTGACCTTGTGTTGTTATTTGTTTTGACAGATCGGACCAGGATCATGAGTGTCCGCCTAGCCAGGTAAGTAATCCATGCTATGATTACTTGTGACATGTTGTGTTTTGAAAATAGAGAATAAAGAAATTTTATAAGTATATGTATAACCATAAACAGGAAATATATATATATATATATATATATATATATTATATATATATTATATATATATATATAATATATATATATATATATATAATATATATATATATAAGAATATATATTTGCAAATAAGATACTAGTAAGCCTAAAATTGAAAAGTATAAGAATGATAAAGTAAATGTATATACAAGAAACTTGAGCAAATACTTATGAGTCTAATATAATGATACTTGGGATTGAGGGTTGTAGAAACTACACCCTATGGAATGGGATCAAAGTTTAAAGAATGACAAATTGTAAGAAAGTAACTATATATGTTCAGTGTATGTAGAAGGATACAAAAACAAGATCACGAGTACATACATAGCTAAGTATAAGTATGTATGATTTAATGGGCACTTAAGTAGGTAGAAATAGAGTATGAATGTATAAGCAAGAGGCTGTGTGTGTTAAAGTGTTGGAAATCTAATAACCATGTCCCAAGATCAAAAACAAGCAAAATATATAAGAATGAACTATATTGAAGTAATGGCGGAAACAATACTCACAAAAACGGAATGTGGATGCAATGGATGAAACAAATGTTGCTCCTTTGTGCAGTGGAGGATTCGGCCAAGCAGTAAAGAGAAGCTCCAAGCTTTAATTGATCCTTCCAAGCTCTAAGATGAGTTTCCCATAACACCTTGTATGATCCCTTGATGTTGCTAGCCAAAGTTGTGTGTTAGAGTTCCAAACAAGCACACTTTCTTCTTGTCTTGCCACAAAACAAATGAAGAAATGGAGAGAGCTTTTAGAGCTCACTGTTTCGGTAATTAGAGAGGAGAGAAGGATTTGATTTTTGTCTCAAAAATCAATTTATATTTATGTCATAATTATATTAAATAATAATATACTTATGACATAAACCATGCAAAGACTTAGAGTGTCTAACACTCAATTTCCATGCAATACCCTTGAGTGCTTTGTACACTATCTTCATGCAATACATCTTGATTAAATAATGCAAATAATGACAAGTGTCATGTGGGCCCCACACGTTTCCAAATGAAAGTGGGCCCACGTGCACTCACGCGTTCGGGTTCGATATTTCCGAAATACCGAGCTTACGTCGCGACGTTAATTAAATCGAATTTAAATAAATAATTGCGCCTAGCGAAATTATTATTTACGTCGCTAACGAATTAATTCTAAATTAACTCGTTTGCCCGAATTAAAATCTAATTTTAATTTCGCGTCGAAATCGAATTCCGATTATTATATCGATATAATAATTTTACGATTAATTCTAAATTAATCGTTCTCTCTCTTTTTATAGTATTTTATCCAAGATAAAGTCTCTCCGTAATAATCCAAGATTAATCGAGTTTGAATCATACGTCATCGGTGAATCTTCGGGAAGCGACCCAAGAGACCTCTAGATATGTTGGCAGTAAATCCGGTTGTCGAACTATTCGAACACGTACGTACCAAGTACTACGTTTTTACCGATTTACAAGACAAGGTTAGCTTCTAGCAAAACGCCATGCCTACCCAATTCTCTAGAAATATTCTTACTGGAATATTAGATCTATAACAGGCGTAGTATACCGTAGTATTGTGTATATCGAACCAGTATCGGATGATCACATGTAAGGCCTGGGGCTGGATATGTGTCTGCCCCGTACGATACACATATCGGACATCAAGCAACCAGTCTCTTTGAATCGGATAATCCTGACCTAGTCATATTATCCCGATGGTTGCAACCATTATAGAGTACTCGTTCTGTATCCCTCGCGATCATCATCTCCATATGTCTGAAGTGATACTTCCATCTTGACATCACACCCAGTACACTACGATTCTCGATAAACCCAGAAGAGGTATACACAGAACTCGTTAAAGCCCTGGACCACCAAACCTAAATTTTACCGATTGTCGTAAGTACTAGCGATGCAAATCTCAGGTTAAGATCATATGCACCTACCCTGAAGCGGACTCCCATAGACACGCAGACATACTACCAATGGGACTCCGCGGGGTCTATCCAGAGCGAAGCTGTTTTCCGTACTATCGGTAAAACACAACCTCCTACCGCACTTGCATAAGTATCCAATACTTAAATATATGAGAACTATGCCGTTGTGCCCTCACAACATGCACAAGTGTAGTACTAGTCTATTCCGCATTATCGATGTCCAATCTCGATAATACTATGACTAGGGATATTTAATGATTAAACCTTTATGGATTGATACTGTCTCATATCATCACAATCCGGAACTAATCATAGGGACTTTTACCATTTATATATCAAAGTAAATAAATTAAAAAACGGTAAAAGGCAATTTCATTACTACATAGTTAATTTTGTACAATAATACAATATCATTTACAAAATAGTGACGCTATGGGTCATTACTGTCTAACATAAAGTCCAAAAAGTAAGTAAGTTGCATGGAGAAATAAATAAGCATGTATCATATATGTATGTCTACTGTATATATAAGTATCTTGACGCAAGTTTAAATGAACATAGAGTATATGTGCATATGAATAGACATGTTGTTTTATATGTATGTAAATATATCAATAAATATGACTAAATCAAGATAAGTTTTGTATGAGCATAGAGTGTGCATGTATATGAATGGTCTCAATGTATCATAATTATGCAAGAATGAATGCATGTACATGTAGGATGGTATAAAGAAATGCATATGCATAATTACATGTTATTTTCAGAAGCTAAGTTAAAGCTAAGAATGTTTTTTTTTTTTTTTGAGATTCAAAGTGTTACAAAGAATAGTTTCAAATGTTTTTGAAAGAAATATATTTCAGAAAATGTTCCTTATAGTTTTGGGATTTGATTTAAGTTTTAAAAGTTTATTAGCAGTTTTTACATGATTTTCGGGGCATTAGGTAAAACCTCACCCCAGTATGTAACTATTACAGTTGGAATTGACGGATACAGAGGACATGTGCACATGTAGGGCCAGGATGACGGCTTAGGATCGTGTACCTGGTCCCTAGTATAGAGCTTGGGCGGTAGCATTGATCCGCTCCCCCAGTTCTAGTGGTGGTTACGTTGCAGTTGAGTTGTTGTCCTTGACGTGACTACACCCAGTTGAGTTGTTGTCCTGGGTGTAGGGCTCTACGTTGCATTTGAGCTGTTGTCCTGGACGTAGAGCACCACCAGGTTCAGAGATGCCCAATTGAGTTATGGTACTGGGCATAGAGTTACACCAGTTGAGTTATGGTCCTGGGTGCAGAGAGATGTCAAGTTTATTTTAAGTTTATCAGATCAATCTTATTAATGGTCAGTTAACAAGACGCATTAAGCTTAAGACTTAATAAGTAAACTTTTATATTACCCAAACTATAAAATAACCCCTTATAAACAGGTGATATTGGAATTCATCACAACTCCAGATAACGGGCTTAGCTTGTAGGGGTTTTTTAGGGGCAGATCCGGTAACGCAGCGGAAGCGGCGGAAGATCGAATCTTCCGATTTCAAAACTTTTTCTTGGATTAATTAAATAAGCATATTTATTTAACATTCCAATAATCAAATCATGAAATAAAATTCAAATGAATCATATTCAAGTGAATTTACCGAAATGCCCTTACATTGGTATTTTGTCCATTTTAGTCCGAAATTGATCTAATCAATTTTGAATGATTCTAAATCATTTCTAAGATGAACTTAGCATGTTCAAAACATCAAAACACCAAAAGCAACCAAAAACCCAAATTTGATCCATTTGGCCGAATGTCACCTAAAGTGGTGCCATTTGTGCACTTTGTCATTTCATGCATCAAAACACATCAAGATGTAATCCAATGTACATGAAACTTAATATGCATCATATACACATCCAAATACACAACATATATGAAAAGCCCCAAATTTGGAATTGGTCATGAACCCTAATTTTTCAATTTCATCAAATTGGACAAATTAGACCAAATTGGTTAAATCAACTACTTCAATCGTGTTTCTTCCATCCAATCAAAGTCTCAACACAATGAAACAACTCAAGATCAAATCTAGGTCATCTAAGAGTGGGTCAACAACTCTAGATTAGCAACATGGTTTCCAAAACCTTAAAAGAAAGCTTATAACTACAATAGTCACAACCTTCCTTCATCATACATGCTCAACACTTCCATCAAAACTTCCATCAACAAAAACACAAGGAATAAAGAAAGAAATAACCTAAGAACATCATATGTTAAAGCCTAGATCCTAAGGAACATTTTCCTCTCTAATAGTAAGTTGAAGAAACTTACTAAAAACCAAGCTTTCTTTGATTTCTTCTTTCTTTCTCTCAAGGTTCCTTTGTCTCCATTAATGGAGTTTTCTTTTAAAGTGTATTAGGTTAACATTTCAAATGAAATGAAATCAATATATACTTGCCCAAATAAGGCCTTGGCCGAAATTACCTAGCCAAATACAAGAAAAATTAATTTCAATTTCATTTGCAATTTCATTTAATCAACTTGATAAAATATCTTAATAACACTTTATAGATATTTATATTAAGTCAAAAAATGCAACTAAGATAAATATAACCCTTATATTTAAGTGTATTGGCCGAAATTATAATGAAATAAAGGAAAAATATATTTTATTTTTCAAACAATTTTTGAACAAATATCTTAAGAAGTCAAAATCAATTTGACAACCTTTTCCTTTAATGAAAAGTCAAACTTTTACACTTATAATCATTTCCTAACTTTATCATTTGGTGAGATATTTATATTTTAATTATATTAATCATTTAACAATTAAATAATTAATTAATTAATTAAATACAAATATATCAAATATATGTATTATATTTACTTTAAATATCTCAAATACATATATTGATGATATATGTCAAATACCTTTATTTGACTATTTATTAATGTGTATTTAATAATATCATATATTAAATACAAATACACATTAATTAGGAAATGAAGGTTCGGCCCGTTCGCATGTATTTTTCGTTTAACGATTAAACGATTTATAAATAATCATCATTATTCATAAATGTTGCTCTAGTGCTCTACGAGTATGTTTCATTATTGAGACTCTCTAGATTCAGGTATATCCGTCACGAAATCCAATTTCGTGTCCATAATCTATCCACCCGTAGATTATGACGATCACGGATAAACTAGCTGAATCATACAGGTCGAGGTCATTGCATACGTATAATCCCTCCGTCACAGGTATCCAGATAATCCCAGAGATATAGATGTAAACGTCAAATCTCTATAGGTATTATCTCGTCGACGTATCTATTAGCAATCTCTAAATAACACTCGGAACTTACTTCCGATGTATACTGTGGCCACAGATTTAACAGACTGCTAATAATATATGGACTACCTATGCTCTGTACACAGAACTGACGGATCCTATCTTGACACACACAGGATATCCTGAGGATCGATCCACACCCAACGAACAGGCGGAGGTCTGATCTAAATAGATCGGTGACGTGACTGCCATCTAAGTGTGGAGGATGTCTCATACATCCACAGTGGTGTCTCAAGTCGAAGGACCACTATGCTACTCAACCCGAGAAGATTCTTATTGACGTTGATGTACCATCCATTAAGAATCTTCGGTGAGCCGTTCAGTGTTTATCCACTATAAACACCTACACGTCTATACGAGTCTCCATAGACTCATGGTTCATTGGGATAAACCATCGGACCAAGTCACGATATACGACATCTACTGGTCTCAACGGATTTGACTAACCGACCCGTGTTAGCAAATCTTGACCAGGAACTATGTTTGATAATATACATATAGCAGTGACACTTCCCAATGTCAATTACAAACTAACTTTGTAACTGTGTACTGCATTATATATTATCGGGCCTTTGTCTAATATATACATATCACTAAACCACATTTAGTTTCAATCTAATCGTAATCAGATCGAATACGTATATAAGAACAAGAGGTGCAACCATAAATAAGTAATATTATGGAATAAGGGGATGTTTGTATTCATGAATCAGACATAAATACGGCCCGGATTGGCGCTCTGAGCACCAACCCCAACAATTTCTCCCACTTGCTCTAGTGCCAATCCACGGTATCATATACATGTCTCAATGTGCATCGTATGCACATGGCCCTCAAAAGCTCACCCAGTACTTAAGAGGTAGGCAACAAAAACAAGTCCGCTATGACATATTGAGTTTGTCAAACAAACTCCATCGTTTCCCATAGTCAGCATCATTCATATTTTGTAGAATCTAGATTATACATTAATATGACTCTGATGCTACACAGTATTGTGCTACAGCTACTGAATTGTCCAAGTATTTAAGGATCAAATCCAAAATACTATGAAGACAACCGCAAGCACAATAACAATTCAAAAACTTCTAATTTAAAAGGTCACTATGCAACTTCATAAGTCAATACTTCAAAAGTTGCATTTGATTCCACTAAATAGTAGAATCCTTTGTGACACTCCCACTGCATCTTTTCTGACTCTTTATGACGTAGACTGTCTAACGTCATAATTAGTCTCAAAACTAATATGACCCTAATGGTTGCAGACTGTATTCTCCATGAATTAGAAACTCGTTCTTAATATCTCAAAGATCACAAAGAACGTGTTTCAAGATCCATCCTATGGTCTTTAGGATGTCAAAATAACTCGTAACAATTACGATTAAATCGACATCTATAATCGCACATAATAAAGTATTTATTATGTCATCATCAAATGATACATAAGATTGATTAGACATTCTAATCAATATTTCTTTCGAAAATGAATCATCATTTACGAAAAATGAATACTTTATATAAGACACACAATAACTGTCGAACAGTTATACTAAATGTCATACAGATAGCCTTGTTATGTCTTTCATTAGATCATATCTAATGTACGACTAATAGGAGTATCTCACAAGTCTCTTGGTTTTATATCGTATATAAAAGAGACTACTCCCACTTTTATCACGGAGTAAAGAAGACTTAGGTAAATCTTTTACCTCATAAACATCTCATTATTACTATAATAATGACAATGTCGTTAAGATATATAACACTGGAAAGTAATATGTACGCTCCCACTAACCCTTCTAATCACATATGTATTCTATATACTTTGACAAGATCAGACAATCTGACGATATCAAAAATAGAGAACACATATTTATGGAAGACTTATCCGAGTCTACAATAGGCTCTATAAGCTAGCACACTAAACTGCAATTTCAGCAGAACACAAACTCTAGGGCCATTCCAGAATGAACTCTTCAAATAAGGAAATCACAACTGATCTCTTATCTGAATAAGTCATCCAAAAACGCCACTTTGCATTCTTTAGCTAAAATATACAGTTTATTATCAACATTAACCAATATATCTTTAATTGTTCAATTAGTGTGACTAGAGATAAGTTTTCTCAGAATCTACAATAGATTGCTGAGTATAACTTTTCTCACTGTCATACTATAAAGGTCAAACCTTTGATAAGCTCACATTGCTTCCGTTGTGCAAACAATTAGCACATATCATGAACTAATTCATAATGAAAGCGTAATCAAGTTCAAAACTTGATCATAGTAAGCTATGAACAATCTTAGATCTAAGGTTCAATGGTGAACTTCCAGAATCGATATCAAATATCGCTTCCATTAAAAGTCATAGGATAATTTTTCTAGTTCAAATAGGTGATATTGGAATTCATCACAACTCCAGATAACGGGCTTAGCTACGACACATATTTACAACTAGTAAAAACTTAAAAATAGAAGACATAAAGTAAAATGCTGAAATGTAAATGTTAGAAATTAAAAAGGAAAAAAAATACAATAAAAGAAAATACTAGGGTTAAAGGATCCACTTTTATTACTACTATTTTAGATATCTCCCTTAATATAATATATTAACTTGTGTAATATTACCAACCAGCCATATAGGCGGTAACTTGATTAAGTCAAATTAATAATTAATTGCCAACCGACCAACCAGGCGGTATCCTTGCTTAGTCAAGTTAAAATCAATTTAATATCAATTACCAACCAGCCAATATAGCGGTATCCTCATTAAGTCAAGTTTTAAATAGTTATTATATTATAATTAAGGGAGATTAATCTAAATAGCAATAATAAAAGTTTTACCTTTCACCATAGCAGAGGGAAGTTACCTCCTCATTGCTGAATAGTAAAAACTGAAAAAGTAAAGAAAGTAATTTCTATTGCAAAAAGTAAATAAAATTAATTACATAACTAAAATTAAATAAACTATATACAAACTCCTTATTATTCTCAAGGAATTACAGAGAGGAATGTGCATCTGAAACTGAAATTTTGAGCTGAATTTATAGGCGTCAATAGGCCTCTCGCGTCGCGACGCGTGGATTGCTCTTGCGTCGCGACGCGATGATGTGGCACTCGCTGATTGGCTGTTTTGATTCCCTTATCTGCTGATGTGGCATTTTTGGATGATTAACTCAATAATTGTGCTAACGTGGTGACACGTGGTGATGTTGATTGTCGGCATTGTGTGATTGTGACACATGTCACGAGATGATTGGCTTATGATGATGTGGCTGACATGTGGCACGCTGACTCGGCATGTGTCTGATGTGGACACTACGTGGATGAAACGTAGATGACACGAGGCGATGACGATTGTCGGTAGCATGTGATGATGACACGTGGCACAACGCACGTTAGCATGATCGGCTGTGATGTTGACATGTGGCAGGCTCATGTTAGCATCCAACGTATTTTAGAAAAATCCATCTGATTGGTCCACATATCCCGACGCACGTTAGCAGAGGTGCGGCGCATGTTAGCGGTCTTGACTCGCCAAATTACAATTTTGCCCTTTTTTCCGTTTTTCACTGTTTTGGCCCCAAATTGCTTCTAGAGAGTCCTGAAACTTTATTTATCTACAAAATAACACAAAACACATGAAAATATTCACAAAACTCGAAAAACTATATAAAATATTAGGTCAACTGAGTGGGAAATAGTGATACATTTACCACTCATCACACCCCCAAACCTAACATTTTGCTAGTCCTCGAGCAAAAAACAACAAAATAAAATAACATAAACATCTTTAAAATAAAATTAAACTAAGCCACTTTCGTAGGGATCACGGTTGCATTTAGCGTATGCAACAAGCCTTTAAACCCCTAGGTGTCCCTAGTGGATGAGTTGTAGTCTCATAAGGGCTTACAACAACGATACCCACAAATGTTTTACAAAAGTAAAAAGATAGTAAAACTAATGCACACAAAAACAAAAAGACAAGAGAAAAGAGAATAAAGAAGTTAGTGACTAAACAGGTTGAAACACCTTATCCAAGTTTAGAGTTGTTTTCTTTCTTTCTAAATTACTGAATAAGTAAATTCTCCGATTATTTTTACCATTTTCCATACACACAGCCAACAAAATATTAATCAACTCATTTTTGCCCACAATAGTCACAAGTGTAGTTGAAAAGAAGGTAATATTTTTGTCCTAAAGTTATATCAGAATTCACACCTTTTTAAGCCATGGAATATTTTTCTGATTTTTCAGTTTTTATTTATTTATATACAATATCTTCCATCCATGTAGCGAGCTTTAGGCCAGTGACTCCCAAACCAGTTGGCTTTAGGGCACTAGGTGTTAAGACACCCCTACGGACTTAATTTCTCAGACTTGAGATATATATATTGTAACATCTTGGATCCATGTAGCAATTTTTGGGCCAGTGGCTCCCAAACCAATTGGTTTTAGGGCACTAGGTGTTGAAACACCCCTACAGACTTAATAACTCGGATCTTAGAAGTTTTTTTTTATTTTATCCCATCACTTTTTATGGATGCTTCTTCCAATTAAACTAGAGCACTGAATATTACAAGCTTGTCAATTATAACTCATGTCCGTATGTTACCATGTATGTTGATAATACCTGTCAACTGAGCATATGAAGATCCATTTTAATCAGTTTTATGGAGAATTCACAAACTAAATAATTCAAAATGAAATAAACAAAAAATTTACTTGTTCCGAAATAGGTTGAGATGTCTCAGGAATGGAAATTCCTTACAAAACTATCTTAGACCAATTTCACCCGATTAATCAAATAAAAATAAATAAAAACACAAAATATTTTTTTTTTTGATTTTTTGTAAAATTTTTCAAATTATTTTTTTTTCGAAAATTTTGACTAAAACAATAAAATAAAAATAACTATACAAAACAAGATATACAAGATACTAATCAACTATTCCCCTCCCCCAAACCTAAATGAGACATTGTCCCCAATGTCTTAAAAAGAAGAATATGAGTTCAGAAGATAGTACGTGGTTAGCTGAAATTCTACATCTAGAAAAGAAATTAAAGGTTTAGATCCAGATTTATTCGACACTTTTTACCACGATCATCATCGGACCATTTTATCTTGGAAATGATAGGGTCAATTTGTGGTTCATAGGCTAAGATTTGGTCAATTAAATCCTGGGCAGTTCTGGCAGTGAAGATGAGTTCTTTTAAAGGTTTTGACATGAACCCATTTCTCCGGGCATCATCAAGAAATACACAAAGAAAATCATAAAATACATCTGCGTTGAATAGTCCAATTGGTTTCTGGTGTATGTTCAAGTTCGCCCAAGATAGCACTGTAAAAATCTCCTCCAACGTACCCAAACCACCTGGCAAAGTAATAAAAGTATCAGCAGGGTTAATCATTTCCACCAGTCATTCAGACATACCTGACACGATCAGTTCTTCTCCGTTTGATGATCCTATAAGATCCGCCTCTGCCAAGGGTTTTGGGATGATTCCCATAACTTGACTACCTCCTTCATGTACAGCCTTTGAAACTATCCATATTAGTCCAAGATTGACACCGCCATATACTAGGTGCATATTCCTTTCGGCTAAGACTCGTCTCAATTCCTTTGCTGCTGCTACGTATTATGGCTTAGTACCAACACTAGTACCGCAAAACACACAGATGTTTTCTACTCTTCTTTTTGAAGTAGCTTCCATTTTTATGTATTTCTTTCTCAGCCCTGGAAGCCTTCAAGAGTGCAATGATGAGTTGAATTTATAATACCTGAAAAAGGGTGAGTAATAATAGCACTAGTACTTGCCAAATAAAAATTATTAGATAAACAGTACAATATATCCTGAAAGTCAAAATATATGGATCATGTCGGAGAAAATAAAAGAAAACAACAAAACAAATCACAATTATTAGGAAAAGACAAAGAGATATAATATTTACAATAATTTATGGCTTGATTGACGTCTATGCGTCAGAGACAAGCTTCCCATCCAATTTTCTTAAAAATTAGCAAACGGGGTGTTTTTGAGTCAGATTCCCGAGACTTAACTGTTGTCTTTCTCTTTGGAATTGTGTATATAACATGCGAATTTTGTGATACACATATCCACTGGGATTTGTCTCAAGAGTTTTAAATATGTCAACTAAAGACTCCTTACTCAAGCCATCCCTAATGAAATTTATCTTATCTTCACGGTTATCACATACCATTCCTAAAAAACGACAACGAGTATCACAAACCATACGAGCATATTTATAGCATACACCCATTCTTTTAGCTCTTCTCTTTTTAGCATAGGTGCTTCTTCCAAAACCAGACAAATGTGAAACAAAAGAGTCAGGAGACTCACATGCCAATCGAACCCGTTCTTAAATAATCCAACGAATTTCATTAGGAATACCTTTTATCATCAGTAGTCTCATTCGTTCCAAGTGAGCTTTATAGACTTTCATCAGAGATTTTTGAGGGAGAGAATGAAATTGCTTGTGAAGATTTGCGAGAGCGTTTTCCATCGTGAAATGACTTTACCTACAAAAATTAAACGCACAAAAATAAAACACACCAAATCACATTATATACAAAAATTGCATGTGTTGCCTCCCTGCTAGCGCTAAGTTTAAAGTCGTCAGCTAGACATGACTGCTCGAACGTTAGGTTGGATTTGAAAGTGTGACACTTTATTTTTGTCACTCAAATGATTCTCCCCAGTAGTGCTTGACACGCTGACTGTTAACCTTGAATGTTTCGTTCGATTTGG
This sequence comes from Zanthoxylum bungeanum, assembly GCA_019454045.1. Lineage (NCBI taxonomy): Eukaryota > Viridiplantae > Streptophyta > Magnoliopsida > Sapindales > Rutaceae > Zanthoxylum > Zanthoxylum bungeanum. The sequence continues at coordinate 171,230 of SKCR01025192.1, forward strand.
GATCATGTATCTCAACAGCTCTATTTGGTAATACTTTGGTGATTAAGAATGGACCTGACCACCGTGATTTTGGCTTCCATGGGAAGAGTTTCAACCTTGATTTGTTTAACAGTACTTGCTACCCTGGTTCCAGTTGTATGCACACTAACTTCTCATCATGTCTATTCTTGCCCTTTTCTTTGTACAATTTAGCATTCTCGAAAGACTGTATGTGGAATTCCTTCAATTTGTTGAACTAGTGGAACTGTTTCTCATCAGTTGCTTTTAGATCAAGATTTGACTTGTTCAGTGTGCAGTATTCTTTATCTTCAAGCTTCAAAAGCAGATTGCATGATTTAAGTTTGGCAGTTGAACTTTGCTTTTCATCAAAGTTCTGGATGGTACTATTTCTCACATCAAGTCTGAAATATTCCTCCTTCTTTTCATCATTCGGGAATTCCATGGCTTTGAAAACATTGAATGTTACTTCTTGGTCTTGAACCCTCATGGTTAGTTCACCTTTTTGTACATCAATAATGGTTCGTTATGTAGCCAAGAATGGTCTCCCGATGATGATGGGCACGTTTTCGTCTTCCTTCATATCAAAGACAATAAAATCTATTGGGAAAATGAATTTGTCAACTTTGACCAGCACATCTTCAACTACACCTCTCGGAAATATGAGCGTTCTATCAGTAAGTTACAGAGAGACTGGGGTGGGCATTATTTCTCCAATCTGCAGTTTCCTGTAAATAGAAAAAGGCATCAAGTTAACACTTACACCTAAATCACACAAAGCCTTACCGAAGTCATGTTCTCCTATGGTGAAAGGAATAATGAAACTGCCAGGATCTTTCAACTTTTGGGGAAGCTTCCTCTGAATGATGGCGATGTATTCTTCCATCAATGTTATTGTCTCGTAATCTCCCAATCTCCGTTTTCGTGAAAGAATGTCTTTCATGAATTTGACATAGTTGGGCATTCGTTCCAACACTTCTGCAAATGGAATATTGATATGCAGCTTTTGGAAGATCTCCAAGAATCGAGAAAACTGCTTGTCTAGTTTATTTTTCTCGAGACGCTGTGAAAAATGTGGAGGTATAATGATTTTTTCTCTATCTTTTTCCTTTACTTCTTTTTCCTCCATATGTGGAACTACTTCGCTGCTTTCTTTTGGAAATGCCTCAGTGGTTGCCTTGAGTCAAACATCTTTGTTGATTTCAGTACCGCTTTTTAAAATGATGGCATGACATTGCTCATTCCCCATGTTCCTTGGATTTGTTTTTGTGTTGCTAGGAATGGTACCCGGTGGTCTGTAACTCTGAGCATTGGCCAGTTTTCTAATTTGATTCTCTAGTACTTTGATGGAAGCAAATTGACTTTGAAATATAGCATCGTATGTTGCTTGTTGTTTTTTGAACATCTTTAAAATCCATTCTTTCATTTCTGGTTCTTTTTCATGCTCCTGGCCTTTGTTTTGTTTCTGGAATCCAGGTGGTGGACAGTTCTTTTGCCCTGAGTTGTTGCTCCATGAAAAATTGGGATGATTCCTCCACCATGGGTTATAGGTGTTGGAATATGGATTGTTCCCCTGTCTGTTGAAATTGTTTACATAATTCATCGTCTCTTCTTGTTGGTTTAGCTCTGGTGCTCCTCCATAAGGTGAACTTGTGGATCCGGCAATGTTTAAAACTTACGCGCCGAGTGTTTCCAGGCATTTTCACATCTAATCGAGCTTGGTGTTCACTGCTGTGTTGGCTCCAACTTCATAAATTTCTGTAATTCTCTGGATCATACTCATTTCTGTTGGCCACAAGGAATTATTGTTAGCCATTTCTTCAATTAGGTCTCAGGCTTGATCTTCTCCTTTTGCCATCAAAGCTCCTTCAGCAGCAGCATCAATTGTGGTTATCATTAGTCCAAAAAGTATATTATAGAAAGTTTGGACTTGAAGCCATTTTGGAATCTCATGGTGAGGATATTTCCGGAGTAAATCTTTGTACCTTTCCCAAGCTTCGTAGAGAGTTTTCGAGTCATGTTGTACAAAGGATGTGATTTCATTCCTCAGTTTTGCTGTCCTGGCTGGTGGAAAATACTTTACAAGGAATTTGGTGGCTAGAGTGTTCCAAGTTGTGATGGAACCTGCTGGTAGTGAATGTAGCCAAGCCTTTGCTCTGTCTTTTAAGGAATATGGGAAAACACGCAGTCTCATAGCTTCTTCAGCTGCTCGGTTGTAATTGAAAGTGTCACAAACTTCCAAGAAGTTGCTGATGTGGGCATTAGGGTCCTCAGTTGCATTTCCTCCAAACTGTACTGACTGCTGAATCATATGAATACATGTTTTGATGTCACATGCATTTGCTAGTAAGGGAGGAAGTACTATACAGGAAATGAAGCCGTCAACCACCGGAATGGTTCCGTCTCGAATGGGAATTGGTGGTACAGCTTCTACAGGTTCAGGTTCCATGTTAACGATTACTTCTTGGCCTTCTTGCCTTTACCTTCTCAACTATCTGATGGTTATTTCAATCTCTGGGTCAAGCGGTCAAAGTTCAAAGCTTCTAGTTCGTCTCATGTAGTGTCTGAGAACCTGAAACACACAAAAAAAAAACAAAAAGTAAAAAGAAATTAGACACAAGTAACATATCTAACCCCAAAACTAATAGTGAAAGATAACTAAGTCCCCAGCAACGGCGCCAAAAACTTGACCAGTGCGAAATCACACGCGTATAACGCAAGTGCACGTATCGTTCAAGTAGTATAAAAATTATCGATCCCACGAGGACTTAAAACCTTTTATTATCAATTTATGAGGTTAAATATATACAAGTATCTAATGGTTTGATTGTTTGATTGGCGGCGACTTAAAAGATTAAAACAAGTAAATAAAATGACACGAAAGTAGGTTGAGGAAAATTCAAATTTATAAAACTATCTAGGGTTGTGATTTATTCCAATATCTTTTTAAAGATGAAGTGGTTATTTCATGTTTGTGTAATATATTGATTTACTAACCTGGAATACGAAATTCTGCAAAAGACTCTGTCGATGGTCGGATACAAATACCCAGTGTAACCCAATTAAATCATATGTCTATGTCAATCAAATTACCTGGATTCATTAAGACTAAGTTTCAATTGTGGTTACCCCCGCCCGACAAGTATATGTCTATCCTGTAAGGAAATCTATTAAAGAGTTATCTATCCTCAAGGAAGAACGTGGGCTATTAAGTCTAGGGTTTTAAACCTAAAATTCCTTCGTCAAGTTTATTTTAAGTTTATCAGATCAATCTTATTATTGGCCAGTTAACAAGACGCATTAAGCTTAAGACTTAATAAGTAAACCTTTATATTACCCAAACTATAAAATAACCCCTTGTAAACCGGTGATATTGGAATTCATCACAACTCCAGATAACGGGCTTAGCTATGACACATATTTACAACTAGTAAAAACTTAAAAATAGAAGACATAAAGTAAAATGTTGAAAAGTAAATGCTAGAAATTAAAAAGGAAAAAATACAATAAAAGAAAATGCTAGGGTTAAAGGATCCACTTTTATTACTACTATTTTAGATATCTCACTTAATATAATATATTAACTTATGTGATATTACCAACCAGCTATATAGGCGGTAACCTGATTAAGTTAAATTAATAATTAATTACCAACCGACTAACCAGACGGTATCCTTACTTAGTCATGTTAAAATCAATTTAATATCAATTATCAACCGGCCAATATAGCAGTATCCTCATTAAGTCAAATTTTAAATAGTTATTATATTATAATTAAGGGAGATTAATATAAATAGCAATAATAAAAGCTTTACCTTTCACCCTAGCAGGGGGAAGTTACCTCATCATTGCATAATAGTAAAAACTAAAAAAGTAAAGAAAGTAAATTACTATTACAAAAAGTAAATAAAATTAATTATAGAACTAAAATTAAATAAACTATATTCAAACTCCTTATTATTCTCAAGGATTTACAGATAGCAAGGTACATTTGAAACTGAAATTTTGAGCTAAATTTATAGGCGTCAGTAGGACTCTCACGTCGTGACGCGTGGATTGCTCTTGCGTCGCGACGCGATGATGTGGCACTCGCTGATTGGCTGCTTTGATTCTCTTATCTGCTGATGTCGCATTTTGGATGATTAACTCAATAATTGTGCTGACGTGGGGATGACATGGCGATGTTGATTGTCAGCACCTTGTGATTATGACATGTGTCACGAGATGATTGGCTGATGATGACATGGCTGACATGTGGCACGCTGACTCGGCATGTGTCTGATGTGGACGCCACGTGGCTAACACGTGGATGATATGTGGCGATGGTGATTATCGGCAGCATGTGGTGATGACACATGGCACGATGCACGTTAGCATGATCGGCTGTGATGGTCACACGTGGCAGGCGCACGTTAGCAGATTCGGCGCACGTTAGTATCAGACGTATTTTAACAAAATCCCTCTGATTGGTCCACGTGTCCCGGTGTACGTTATCAGATGTGCGGCGCACGTTAGCGGTCATGACGCGCCGTTCATTTCGCGACTCGCCAAATTATAATTTTACTTTTTTTTTCCATTTTTCATTGTTTTGGCCCCAAATTGCTTCCAGACAGTCCTGAAACTTTATTTATCTACAAAATAACATAAAACACATCAAAATATTCACAAAACTCGAGAAAATATATAAAATATTAGGTCAAATGAGTGGGAAATAGTGATACATTTACCACTCATCAACGAACTATTTAGGATTACTAATTTCAGATTTAAATCCTCTTGTGTATAACACTTATAAACTAAATCTGAAAGTACATTTAGTATCCAAGGGCATACATGATAATTTATAATATGCAACATTAAATTCAACATTTTAATAAATTAATAATTGCATCATTAATTACTTCAAATAAAATCTCATTTACATATTTCATTATGCTCTTGGGCATATATCCCAACAAAAATATCTGGCCAAGCTTCCCTAAAGCCAGGTCGACAAGACAGGTACCCTATTTTTGTTTACTCGTGGTTTTATTATTGTTATTATAGTTATATATTATTTTATTTATCATTTTTTATATGATTCTATAATTTTCTGACTTTCTAGATTGCGAAGCATATCTGACTAGATTTGCAATAAGTCCGACTGAACATAAATTATATGAATGATGTTCGGCCAGGCTTCTTCGAAGCCAAGTCGATGAGATACGTGTTCTGACCTGTTTATTTATCGTTTTTTCTTACTTTATAGTTGTTCTATTATTACTATTTCTGTCAATATACATGTCCTTATGTTATCTGGTTTAAAAGGAATATCCGACCAAACATGCAATATGTCCGACCAGACATAAAGGACATAAAAATGTCCGGCCAGGCTTCTTCGAAGCCAGGATAGCGAGGCATGTATTTTGTCATGCTCACTTTGGTGTCTTTCTTTATTATTGATCTGCTTTATAGTTATTTATTTACTGCTATGTTACTCAATTATTGTTGTTAAATTGTTTATGAATCTATGATATTTGTCTCTTTGATTTTTGTAAAACATATCCGGCCAGAACATCATGTCCGGTTAGAGATTAGTCGCACGAAAGTATTCGGTTAAATATTTTCCCTGATTTGTTCTATTCATTTTTTTTATTGCTTTGACTGCTGTTGGATAATTTTATCTTGCTCCATAACATTCTTTTTTTACTGTCTTTAAAATTCTACTTATGGATATGTATTTTTACCAATTTTATTACGGTCTTTATTAAATAATTGTGTTCTTGGGTGTTTAAATTATTAATCACATGATATTACATTATAAGATATGGTGATACCTCTTTTAATCATGGATATTATAGTGGCATCAGTAATGGACCATTCCAAACCCAAACTAGTTTAAGATCAGACCTTATGAAGGATGTAGTGTAGCCTTAAATCATTCCTAGTATCTTATTCTGGCTGGCGACTCCTTTATTCTATAGGTAGTTCCCCATATGCTATTCGTACTCTTTACAGGCTGCGAGCCTAATAGTGTCATGGTCGTCGGCATCATAGGTATATCGGTAAACCCTATTTCACTCCTATATATGGCGACTCCACTGGGATAGATAATCGACCTCAAAGAAATGCCTTGCAGTATTCATGGCAAGAATGAGGCTAACAATGTCTTCATTCTTTTACATACCCTTCTAAACCCCAATGGCGTTACATATCGTGAAATCGCTTTCACTCAAGGTGGTTGATCATTATGTGATAATAAACATCACTTGTTGGCACGTACCTTCGGGTATAAAAAGATTTGTTCATTGGTCGATTGAACTCTTAAGTGGGGAGACTTTATTGTGGACAAACCTTCGTCGATGAGAGCCTAAGCCCGAACCATGGATCAAGCCCACATGTATGCCAATAGTTGCTTCCCTGTAGGAATAAGCCTCCCTAATGCTTGTCTTTAGGCCCTAGACATTTGAAGTCATTTGACCATTTTATCATTAATTATAAACTTATTGGGCCTTTCACTGGGACAAGTTTGTATTTCCTGATAATTTGGTTGAATGCTTTGAAACGTCAATGGGCCAAATTTTATGAAACCTTGTTGGGCTTATAATGTTTCATTACGATCCAAAAGTGCCAAAAACTTGAGTATAATACATATACTGGCTTTCATCCAGAAGGGTACGTCATGTTTGCCTCATTTGGATGTCCTAAAATATTTCAAGGCTTATCCCCAATTACCGTGAATACTAATGTTCCAATTCGTCACTTTTGAACAATGGCACAATCCCATATTAGCCTTAGTCATTTGTAAATGGGTAGTCTTTATCCTTTGGCGATGGAAACAAACTAAGGTAACCAAGGTTTACCTTTTAGAATATGAGAGAACGAGTTTGTGTACTCCTGTTGGTACACAAGGTAATCTAAACCTATGGAAGATGTTGGATTTACCACGTGTATGAGAGGAATAAGGTTATAAGGTTATATGATGATTGTTAAGCATATCATGCATTTCATGCATTACATGCATACACGCATCATGCTAACCCTCTTTGGTTGTAGCCATCATAGCGACACGTTGGGTTAGAGAAGACAACGGGATAGCCAAAAGGTAATCAGCAAGCTCAGAAATGGCCAATAACAAAGGTTCCCGAGCAGACCAATTAGAGGCCAACCTGGACAAGATTATTGAATAGCTACATACCCAGCTAATGTTGTGACCAGCTTGACAGCGCCCCGTGCTGCGGGGGCCAAAACTGGTGAAATGAGACATGAGGAGCCTACCTACAGAACGACCAAGGAAATCCCTGCACTAGAGGATGATATAGCCAAATATGTTACAAGCAGGATGGAAAACTCCCAAGCTAAACTCCAAAAGCTAAAAGTGGAGTCAGTGGCCCAAAAAATATAAGGGCATATATGAAGAGCTCCTAAATTATAATGACATGGCATTCGAAGTACAGCTACCTTCACAATTCAGGATGCTAGACATGGAAAAGTTTAACGAAGATAGGGATCCAAAAGTTTATCTCTGTCAATTTATGTCATTGATAAGTTCCACTTATTTGACCAAGCATCAAGTTCATAAAATATTCGGGATGTCACTTGAATGAGCACCTCTAGTGTGGTACCATAGTATAGAAAAGAAAGTCAATGAAGACTGGAAAGCTCTAGCAGAAGCGTTCTTTAATCAATATGTCATGGACATGGAGATTGATTTTTCACTTCGTGACTTATAAAACACAAAGTAGAAGCAATATGAGATTTTTAAAAAGTTTGTTGACCGTTAGAGAAGTTAGTTTTTGAAGATTCAAACACGATTCTCGGAGAATGACCAAATAAAAATGATCATTAGGGGCACCAAGCCCTCAATTTACAACAAATTGAGGAAGATGACCTTCATGATCTTGGATTTTCGACAGTTGAGAGAGACTGTCATGGATATTGAGGAAAATGAGGTTGAGAAAAGAAAATTTTATAGCCAGAACCGAAGAACCATTGGAAGGCCCTCTAAAATGAAGGTTGACCCCGTTGAGAGTGCTGCTATCAAAAATAGAAGGTTTCTAACCTTAGAAGACTCATGTCAAAGGTGTTTGAGAAATTGAAGAGATAAATTCTGTTGAAACCCCTAGAACTTATGCCATTACCAAACCCAGTACCCTGCCATATAGACCTAAACCAATATTGCCACTTCTAACAACAAAAGATTTATGACGCCGATAACTGCACCCATCTTAAATATAAAATACAGGACCTCATAGATATTAGAACAATCCTTGACCCTGAGAGATGCTAGCCCAACACCAACATAAACCCCTACCTAACCACCATGTCATTCCACCACCAACATATATGATAAACTTTAGCCTACCCGAAGAACATATCCTACAAACCTTCCGCCAGCAAACCTATGTCATAGGAATATGGGATATTAATGATAGAGAGGTTGGAGAATGTAATAAATTTTGGGAATATTTCTCTTGTAGCGATGAAGAAGAAGTTAAAATGATGACTATAAGTGGCCGATTGCACAACAATGCAACTAAACATAATGAGAGAATAAAATATGAGGAAGAAAAAAAAAAATGAAGGGAAAGAATGGGAGAATGTTATGCTGCAGCAGCTGAAGAAAACTCGAGCACATATTAGTATATGTGAGTTGTTGTTTTCCTCTTAAAAACACAGAAGGGCCATGGTAGAAGCTTTGGGAAAAATAATGATACAAACCTAAACATATTTAACTGTAGTCATCGGGTCTATTCGGAAAAAAGACAAACAAGTTATAACCTTCTCTGAGGATGAGCTTGCGATTGCGGGATGAAATCATAACCGACCTATGTTCATCAAGGCCGAGGTTAGATGAAAAAATGACCTTTTATGTAATAGTGGATGACAGGTCTTCTATCAATGTTTACCCACTGAAAATACTACAAAAGCTAGGTATTCGACCGGAGGAACTGATCCCCTCTGACATGCAAGCAAGCTCGACGATGACAGCAAATAGGATTATATGGTACTTTTACTATCATGGTCAAGGTAGGCCCAAGGCGGTTGGATTCACAATGTTAAACATCTCGGCTACTTTTGCTCTACTCTTGGGAAGGCCATGGTTCCACAAGCTCTGAGGGGTACCATCAACACTGTACCAAGTCATCAAATACTCGCATAAAAGAGAAATCATCACCGTCGGGGCTAGAGCGGGCAATGTTGTGACCACTCTAGAAGTCTAGCAGTACACGAAAATAAGCATACCTTGACAGATAATTCGTGACAGTTTCTGGGAAAAAACCCTTCTATCAAATATTTTGATATACTAATGAGAAAATTTTATATATTAAGAAATTTATGACAGAATTATGACATAATTTTATCTATCCCAAAAATTCATGACAAAATTATAATAGAATATATTCTGTCATGAAATTTTATTTGTAACATTATGTGGCTGCACCTATGATGACAGATAGAAAAACTATCATAACCCCCCTCATATGATAGTTTTTAATTGTCAAGGTAGGCCATTTTTCACGTAATGCAGCCTTTTACAAGATTCTAAGTAGCAGCAAATTTCAAAAAGTGGGTAGATTTTAAGGTTATTAGGATCATGGAGAAGATTAACTATAAACCCAACACCAGACTGGGTCGTGTTGGACAATTATGACCAATAGCATCACTATTTGTAAAAGACATTGTGGTTTTTATACAAATTAACTATGTGACAAAGAAAATTGCCATTTTATCATTTTATAATTAGATTACTTGAATATATAAATGATAAAAGTCATTATGATTAGTTCCGGATTAATAAGATATGAGACAATATCAATCCACTAAAGGTTTAATCATTAAATATCCCTAGTCGTAGTATTATCGAGACTGGACATCGATAATGCAGAATAGACTAGTGTTACACTTGTGCGCGTTATGGAAGCATAACGGCATAGTTCTCATATATTTGGGTATTGGATACTCATGTAAGTGTAATAGGAGGTTCTGTTTACCGATGGTACGAAAACAGCTTCGCTCTGGATAGACCCCTCGGAATCTTATTGGTAGTATGACTATGTGTCTATGAGAATCCGAATCAGGGTAGGTGTATCTAGTCTTAACCTGAGACTTGCATCGCTAATACTTGTGACAATCAATACGCTTTGGTTTTGGTCGTTCGGGACTTTAACAGGTTCTGTGAACGCCTCTTCTGGGTTTATTGAGAATCGTAGTGTATTGGGTGTGATGTCAAGATGGAAGTATCACTTCAATCATATGGAGATGATGATCACGCAGGGATACATAATTGGTACTCTATTATGTTGCAATTATTGGGATAATATGACAATATCATGATTCTCTGATTAAAGAGACTAGTTGTTAGTGATCCGATATATGCTTCGTACGGGGCAGACACAATTCCAGCCTCAGCCAAGCATGTGACATCTGATATCGGATCGTAATATGCAATACTTAATATACTACGCCTGTTATAGATTATGTGTTCCTTAAAGGAATATTTCTGGAGAATTGGGTAGGCACGATGCTTTGCTAGAAGCCAACCATGTCTTGTAAATTGGTAAGAACGTGGTACCAGGTACGCACGAATTCAGATAGTCCGATGACCGGATTTACTGCCAACATATCCAGGGATCTCATGGGTCGCTTCCCAAAGATTCACCGATGATGTTTGACTTGAGCAAAATTAATCTGGGATTAATTATAAGAGAGAGAAAATTAATCTAGGATTAATTACGGTAAGAATTTATCTGGGATAAAATTCGATTAAGAGAGAGAATGATTAATTTGGAATTAATCGATTAAATAATATATTCGATATATTAATTGAAATTAGATTTCAAAGAGGAATTAAAATTGGATTTTAATTCGGGCGAACGAATTAATTTAGAATTAATTCGTAGGCGACTTTAATAATAATTTTACTGGGCATAATTATTTAAATAAATTAGATTTAATTATGTCGCAACGGAAAATTCGTTAATTCAGAATTAACGAACCCGAGCCCGAAATGTGTTAAGCGGGCCCACTGGAATTTTGAATTTAAAGTGGGGCCCACCAAATCACATCACTGGTCAACTTTATCAAACTTTTGGTTGATAGAAGTTGGTGGTTAGTTGGTAGCTTGTAAATCACACAAGCTTGATTTGTGAATGACTAATACCAACTTTGGATTTTTGGTAATAGGTAATTATTTTTGGAAAACCAATTACACAACACAAACAACTCTCTTATCTCCATTTTTTCTCCAAAAGCCGAGAGCCTCTTTCTCCTCCATTGAGATTTTGTTGCAAAATTTCAAGAGAGCTACCACTTCCAAGAGTCAACAAAAGTGTTAGGGAAACTAATCCCAAGAGTTTGGAACACAAACACAATGAGAAGTTTGGAGCTCTTCAACAACACAAAAGGTTTTGAACTTTCATACATTCATCCAACTGAGCAATATAAGTTTTTCCGTAACTTCTTTTAGTATTCACATGAATCATGACTTAGAAGATCCTTGGCATGTTCTAGGAACCCAACAAGTCGTGGGGCCAAGGTGTATGCACGCTGCCAAATTTCAAGGGAAAAACAATTAAAAATGGGAAGGGTACCATTCTGATGAGAAATAGGCAAATCCCAAGAAGAAAGAGATGAAGTTGACACGCTACTTTGTGAAAGCTGGGTATCAGGGAGCTCGGGAGCCGTGCGAAGTCAACGGCGTCATTGTACCAACCTTTCTTTTAATCTTTGTTGATGTGATGGATTTGTAAAGATGCCCGATGATGAAGGAAGCTAGCGCTAAGTTTAACGTCTTCAGCTAGACGCAATCACCCAAATGGTCATAGTGGCTTCCACTGGTGATTAAGACATGAAAATGAATTTTTGGCTGGTTGTGGCTGTTTATCCATGGATCCCCCAGGGTTTACTGATGGTTGAAATTTTAGGCTCCACATATGGAAAAATTGGCTCGACCTCCTTTTTAACTTTCCAAGGATCATCTTCAAGTGAGCACTTGTAGGAGCGAAGCGGGGTTTATCGATATGTCTATGATGGTCGGCGACCACGACATTGTTGGGCTCGTAGCCCGTAGAGAGTACGGATTAGCCCGCGGGGGACTAAACCGGAGAATAAAGGAGTCGCCACCCAATGTGAACTATGAAAGATTTAAGGTCGCACCTACCCCTCGCAATGGAAGACCTCAAACCGTTGGGTTCGGAATGGTCCCTTACTTATGCCAGTATAATGGACGGGTTCACACAATGGTATAGCCCAGTCTTATGCAGTTCATGCACGGTAATTCAAATAAACACAAATTTGCACACCCATAAACATTAATAGAAATAATAAAAACATATTAAATTAAGAAGTACGAGATGCGATAATGAAAATTATAATAAACAATCAAAAGCAGGAAAAGTGTCAATAAATAAATAGCAAACAAAATGGGGGTTAATCACGCATATACGAGTACTTCCCGAGTGACACGTGGAGTTGTATCCCAAGTACAGACCGTACTACCGTCCATTCGGATTCGACTATGAAATTTATGTCTGGGTTTCCATCCGATAAACCACAAGGGATAATAACATACATAATCATCAATGCAATGTAAACGGACATAAAAAATATAACTATGCATATACGGATACTGAACAAACACAAATAAAGGAAAATAATAAAATAATGATAAATAGACGGAAAGATAAATAAAAAATAAAGGCGAAATAAAATAACGATAAATAAACAACAAGATAAATAACAAAGTAAAGACGAAATAATAAAATAATGATAAAAGTGAATAAATAAATAAAAGGATAAATAACGAAATGCCAAAGAAGAGATATGGCCAAAGATTTGGTTGTTTTTGATGTAGGACTTCGCAAACCCGGCTGGACATATTTCATGTCCAGCCAGACATGCAGCGTCCGGAACAATGAAAATAAATGTGGTAAGAGTGCCCTCAGGTCTTACCTTTTAAGTTACTTTCTCGGAAGTGCGTTAGGCCGTCGCCGGAAGGATCGCTGGTTTCTAATTGTTGTTTCGCTATTTCTGCTCACTGTTTCACGGTTTTTGCTCACCAGTTTCTCAGTTTCTAGTTCTGGTTTGTACTGATGTCGCTGGTTGGTTATTTTTGGCGTTGTTTCTGGTTGTGTTTTGGCTGCTGTTTTTGGTTGTTTTTGCTGCTATTTTGGTTAATTTTGGCTACTGTTTTTTGGTTTTTGGGGCTGCTATTTTGGTTTCTTGTTGTTTGTCCCTCAGTTTTTTTTGTTTGTCTCATGGTTTCTTATTATTTTTTCGGTGGTTGGCTAGGGATTTTGTCTCTGTTTTCTCAATTTTTTGTCTTTATTTTCGGTGATGGCTGGTTTTGGTTTCTTATTGTTTATTTTGGTGGCTGGTTATGGTTTTTGTTATGGTTATTTCGGTGATGGTCTAGGGTTTTTGTTTGTTGTTTTCCGTTCAAGAAGAAGAAGAAATCTTAGGGTTACCGTCGAAGCCTCCCAAAAAGAAGAAAATAGTCTCTTTTTATAATGCTTTGAAGGGATCTCCAAATAGAGAAACAAATCATGTTGATTTGGGGGATATATTCTCAAATTATTTTGGGAATACAATCTCACAAATTTGGTGATGAGGATATCTCAAATCTTGTAAAATTGGTAAGGATGGGATCCCAAAATCTCATTAAATTAGAAAGTGTTGATGATGAGATTTGGGCATGTGGATTGTATGAGGTTTTGGGCGTATGGATGGATTGTATATGGTCTTGGGCATGTGGATGGATTTCATGGACTTTGGACCATGTGGATAGGCCGAAGTTGAAGGGTGCAAGGGCGTGTCTGAGGATGAGCGAATCTGAGGCTGGCTAGTGAGTCTGAATCCGATGAGGGGCTAATTTTGGCGGTTTTCCTTCCCTGCGGTATTCATTTTTTCACAACTTCCGTAACTTTTCAGGTAGTGCCTCCATACGAGGTTCATCATCGGGCTTATGCAAAAATACAGTGCCTACAGTCACCCCCACTTTGATGGGGCTTGTACAGTGTATGACACTAACAACCCTATAAAAGTCATGCATGCATTTTTACTTACTTGGTTCGTCTGCCGTTGCCAGACTTACCTGTTGTTTCGCTGATTTTATGAGATGCTCCGATCTCAGGGATTTAATCCCAACTAAGTTGAGTTGATGGTGAGGCGCTTAGTGTTAGACAATTATGACCCATAGCATCACTGTTTGTAAAAGACATTGTGTTTTTGTACTAAATTAACTATGTAGTAATGAAATTGCCTTTTACCATTTTGTAATTTATTTACTTTGATATAGAAATGGTAGAAGTCCTTATGATTAGTTCCGGATTGAGATGATATGAGACAGTATCAATCCATAAAGGTGTAATCATTAAATATCCCTAGTCGTAGTATTATCGAGACTGGACATCGATAATGCGGAATAGACTAGCATTGCACTTGTGCGCGTTGTGAGGGCATAACGGCACAGTTCTCATATGTTTAAGTATTGGATACTTATGCAAGTGCGATAGGAGGTTGTGTTTTACTGATGGTACGGAAAACAGCTTCGCTCTGGATAGACCCCGCGGAATCCCATTGGTAGTATGTATATGTGTCTATGGGAGTCCGCTTCAGGGTAGGTGTATTTGGTCTTAACCTGAGACTTGCATCGCTAGTACTTGCGACAATCGGTAAAATTTCGTTTTGGTCATCCAGGGCTTTAACAGGTTCTGTGTGCGCCTCTTCTAGGTTTATTGAGAATCGTAGTATATTGGATGTGATGTCAAGATGGAAGTATCACTTCAGACATATGGAGATGATGATCACGCAGGGATTCAGAACTAGTTCTCTATAGTGTTGCAACCATCGAGATAATATGACAAGGTCATGATTATCCGATTCAAAGAGACTAGTTGCTTGATATCCGATATGTGCTTCGTATGGGGCAGACACTATTCCAGCCCCAGGCCTTGCACGTGACATCAGATACTGGATCGCTATACGCAATACGACGTATACTACGTCTGACATAGATTATATATTCCATTAAGAATATTTCTGGAGAATTGGGTAGGCACGGTGCTTTGCTAGAAGCCAACCATGTCTTGTAAATCGGTAAGCACGTGGTATGAGGTACTTACTTTATCGGATAGTCCGATAACCGGATTTACTGCCAACATATCCAGAGATCTCTTGGGTCGCTTCCCAAAGATTCACCGATGACAGTTGACTTAAATTAGAATTAATCTGGGATTAATTTAGAGAGAGAAAATTAATCTGGGATTAATTGGGGCTTTATTTAATCTGGGATTAAATGTGTTCGGTAGAGAGAGAACACGATTAATTTTGAATTAATCGGTAAAATAAATTTAATAGTTAAATTTGATTTTTCTATTTAATTTATTCGAATGGGCTAAAATTAATATATGGGATATATTAATATGAATTGGATTTCATTACGAAATTAAAGTCGGACTTTAATAGGAACAAATGAATTAATTTAGAATTAATTCGTAATCGACGTTCGTAATATATTTGCGAGGCATCGTTATTTAATTAAATTATATTTAATTATTTAGCGATGAAAGTTCGTTTAATCGGATTAAACGGAACTGAGCCGCGTCAAATGTTCGTAGAGATATTTGAATTTTGAATTCAAATAGTGGGGCCCACTTCACATGTGTGGTAGGTGGTGGTAGTTGGCATTTATGCCAAGCCACCAACCACCCAACCACCTTGTAATGGTTTTGGTAAAACCATTTACCCAACTACCAAGTTTTGGTGAAAATGGTAAAAGGGTTTTACCAAAAGCAAATCTCTACACATCTTTTACACAAGTTGAACAAAAGAAACCCTAGCACACAACACTCATTGGGCGTGATCTACCTCCCTCTCTTCACTTGGATTTTGTTCTTCAAATCAAAAGCTAGCACTTAAGCAAGTCAATAAAGGTGATAGGGAAACATCTTCAAGAGTTAGAATCAACACTTTGTTTGGAACTTGGAGTTCTCTTCTCAAATTTTAAAAGCTCAAATTCGTTCGTTGTAAGTATTTCCGCAACTTATAATGATCTTAATCACTTGTTTTCATGCTTATTAGATCCTTGGCATGTTCTAGGAACACTAACACTTAGACCTTTGGGATTCATTCCCGAACCATGCTGGGTGTGAGATGTTTCGATCTCTGGGGTTCATTCCCGAACCAAGTTGAGTGTGAGATACTTCAACCTCTGGGATTTATTCTAGAACTATGATGTGTTTTAGATGCTTCGATCTTTGAGGCGCTTCGACCTCTGGGATTTATTCCCGAACTGAGTTGAGTGTGAGATGCTTCGATCTCTGGGGTTCACTCCCGAACTAAGTTGAGTTGATGGTGAGGTGCTTCGACCTCTAGGATTCATTCCCGAACCATGTTTGGTGTGAGATGCTTCGATCTCTGAGGCGCTTCGACCTCTGGGATTTATTCCCGAACTATGCTGGGTGTGAGATGCTTCGATCTCTGAGGCGCTTTGACCTCTGAGATTTATTCCCAAACTGAGTTGATTGTGAGATGCTTCGATCTCTAGGGTTCATACCCGAACCAAATTGAGTTGATGGCGAGGTCCTTTGACCTCTGGGATTCATTCCCGAACTATGCTGGGTGTGAGATGCTTTGATCTCTGAGACGCTTCGACCTCTGGGATTTATTCCCGAATTGAGTTGAGTGTGAGATGCTTTGATCTCTGGGGTTCATTCCCAAACCAAGTTGAGTTGATGGCAAGGTGTTTTGACCTCTGGGATTCATTCACGAATCATGCTGGGTGTGAGATGTTTTGATCTCTGGGGTTCATTCCCGAACCAAGTTGAGTTGATGGTGAGGTGCTTCGACCCCTGATCCGTCCTCACTCCCGAGGCTATTTGCTCATCCTCATTCCCAAGATTGTTCTCCATTCCTGGAGTTTGTTGCCATTCTCGGCTTGGTCATTCTCATTCCCGATGAATTGCTCGTCCTCATTCCCGAGGTTGTTCTCATTCCCAGAGTTTGTTGCCATTCCCGACTTGCTCATCCTCATTCCCGAGGTTGTTCTCCATACTTGGAGCTTGTTGCCATTCCCGGATTGCTCGTCCTTTTTCCCGAGGAGTTGCTCGTCCTCATTCCCGTGGTTTTTCTCCATTCCCGAAGTTTGTTGCCATTCTCGGCTTACTCATCCTCATTCCTGAGGAGTTGCTCGTCCTCATTTCTGAGGTTGTTCTCTATTCTCGGAGTTTTTGTCATTCTCGGCTTGCTCGTCCTCATTCCCGAGGAGTTGATCGTCCTCATTCCTGAGGTTGTTCTCCATTCCCGGAGTTTGTTTCCATTCCCGACTTGCTCACCCTCATTCCCGAGGATCTTCTCGTCCTCATTCCCGAGGTTGTTCTCCATTCCCGGAGTTTGTTGCCATTCCCGGCTTGCTCGTCCTCATTCCCGAGGAGTTGCTCGTCCTCATTTCCAAGGTTGTTCTCCATTCTCGGAGTTTGTTGCCATTCCCGGCTTGCTCGTCCTCATTCTTGAGGAGTTGCTCGTCCTCATTCCCGAGGTTGTTCTCCATTCCTGGAGTTTGTTGCCATTCCCGGCTTGCTCTTCCTCATTCTCAAGGAGTTGCTCGTCCTCGCCGCTTTTTCTTTTTCTTAAAAGCCTGCGAATACAAAACAAGAATTGTGTGTATGCGTCGTGTATGCATGTATGCATGGATACATTCCCTATTTCGATGGGTTTTCTTTGTCCTATTGGCTTGATGTTATTCTTGGTTAGGCCTTCCTTGCGCTCTTTGGTGCCCTTTGCCTATAAAAGTCTTTGGTCGCCCCATTAGCCTGCTCATAGTTTCCTCCTATCAATTCTACTTCGGTGATTGCTTATTCTCTTTGGTCTCATGGCTCAAGATCCCATTGTGTCCTTTATTCGTGGGGTGGTAGACTGGTCATTCTCAGACCTGGCTCAGTTTTGTGCTCTTCGCTATCTGCACCGGGTCAATGTGGATTACGCATTTTTGAAAGCGGCCTCATCCTTTTGGGATATTGAAAATCATGTCTTCTGGTTCTTGAAGCTTTCCTTTGTTGTCCTAAGGATGTGGATAAGGTACTGCATTGTGCTTCGTCCATTGAGTTACAAGTCCTCTCAAGTGTAAAGCACCACCCTCCAAGCCGGTTTCTTGGGAGTCCTTTTGTCTTGCAGGTTCGTCCTATATTTTGCCTAAGTTTTCCTTTCGGATTTTCAACTTGGCGGATTGCTCTATCTTGCTTGAGTCACTTTTTCAGGTTTTCAACTCAACCAGCAAAAAAAAAAATTCAGATCTGTCATCATTCTCGAGGCTATTTGCTCGTCCTCATTCCCGAGGTTCCTCTCATTCCCAAAGTTTTTCTTTTTCATCCTTATTCTCGAGGTTCTTCTCCTAGATCTCCTGACCTTGGTCCAGCATCTAAGAAACAAAGGAAGTGATTTGTAATTACTTGACTCTAATCTTTCCCGGTTAGCTGGGATTTATGCAATCTATGAACATCTTGAATATTTATTTCAATAAAGGCGTTTGCATTTTTTTTATTACATATGTAGGAAATAATGAACTGCATCGCAAGGATACCTCTGTCACTAACGTTTCCTCATGAATTTTACAATTAACCATTTTTCTTGCTCGCTCATGCTATATATTTTGCTTGGACTGTCCTTTGTGGATTTTCAATCCAACGAGCCTTTCTCCTCTTTTTTTTTCCTTTTTTTATGCAAAGTATTGCTTCAGCCTGTCCACGTTAATGGGCTCGGTGAACTCATTCCCTTCCAAATCTGTCAGTCTCACTGCCCCATTCCCCATTACCTTTTTGACTAGGTAGGGCCCTTCCCAATTGGGCCTGAACTTTCCTCTTGGGTCCATTATCAGTGGCTTCGACTGTTTGAGCACTAAATCACCTTCTCTGATCTCGGTGGGGCGCACCTTCTTGTTGAATACCCTGGCCAACCTTTTCTGGTATAGCTGCATGTGGTGCAAGGCCTTTATCATTTTCTCATCCAGTAATGCTAGCTGTTCGAACCTCTACGAGGCCCATTCCAGTTTAGGCAATTCTGCCTCTGCTAGTACCCGCATTGACTGTATCTCTACTTCCACATCTTCATGTACCATCATCGCCCCCAACGCTTCGGGTTCTATGGCCAAATACAACACCAAGGGTTTGCCCGGCCTTGGGGGTTTCAAGACGGGTGGTTTAACCAAGTACTCTTTGATTTTGTCAAAAGCTTCTTGACATTGCCTATTCCACTCCACAGGCTGGTCCTTCCTCAATAGCTTGAAGATGGGCTCACAGACTAATGTTAGTTTGGCAATGAATCGGCTGATATACTGGATTTTCCTGAGAAAAGCTTTAACTTAATTTTTCTGTCTTCGGTGCGGGCATCAGGAAAGTTTTTTTTTTAGAGTCCACTTATATCTTTCCCATTCCTACCGTATGCCCTAACAACTTTCCTGATGTTACCCCAAACACACATTTCTTGGGGTTGAGTCAGAGGTTGTACTTATCGACTATCTGAAGGAATTCCTCCAGCGCTTCTTTATGGCCGGCCCTCATCTCTGACTTAACCATCATGTCATCCACGTATACCTCAATCTTCTTATGCATCAAGTCATGGAATAATGTAGTGGCCATTCGTTGATAAGTGGCTCCTGCATTCTTAAGTCCAAACGGCATCACCTTGTAATAATATGTACCTCACTCGGTGACGAATGCAGTCTTATGTTTGTCTTCTTCGGCCATGAAGACCTGGTTAAATCCTGAGAATCCATCCGTGAAAGAGTACATAGTAGATAAAGCCGCGCTATCAACTAGCACGCCTATATGGGGTAGGGGAAAATCATCATTTGGGCCAGTTTGTTGAGATCCCTATAATCCATGCACATTCTGACCTTTCCATCCTTCTTCGATACCGACACAATGTTGGCAAACCACTCGGGGTACTTCACCACCTCTAAGAACCCCACATCTATTTGCTTCCTGACTTCTTCCCTAACCTTTTCGGCACATTCTGGCCTCATCCTTCGGAGCTTCTGTTTTACTGGCTTCATGTTCGGATAAGTTGGTATCATATGTTGTCATGTCCACTCTTGGAATGTCTTCATAGGACCAGGCGAATACTTTTGCATATTTTATTAATATTCTCTCTAATTATTGCCGCTCATCAGAGGTAACCTCACTTGCAATTAAAATTTCCTTGGGGTTTTCACATGTACCAAGATTAAATGCATTTTTCTTTGTTGAGTTAATGTCAAATATGCTCATGCCATGCATGTTATGATGCAGACTAACAGGAAAAGACTCGAACAAGTAAGCAAAATCAATGTCTTTATGATTAATAAATGCAAGATTATAATCAAATAAGTCAGGAAAATAAACATCTTCGTAATTTGCAGCCTCGTCTTCTTGCCTTCTTCGAGCGTCAGATTCTCCAACTGCAGTAGTTCGTCTTCCCATTTATCTTATCCTTGAATCTCGAATCCTGGTGCTATGATCCCATTGACTTCTATGGGTTTGGGCTCTCCTTGATACCATGTGGCTTTCACAAAGCATTATGTAAGCTTCATCCTTTTTTTTCTCCTCTTCGTCACTGCTCGAGAGTTTTTCCCAGAAATCTCTCCCCTTTTCTGTTTCATCTTCACTGTTGTTATCCCATATCCCCATGTAAGAGGCTTGGTGGTTGAGAGTTTGGAGGACAAAGCTTTCAGGCAGGCCAGAGTTGATCATGTAGGTGGGTGTTAGAACGAAGTGGTAGTTGGGTAGAGGATTTTCGTGTGTGTTGGGTTGTTCTTTTTCTGGGTCGGATATCTTATGGGTGTCAATGATGTCTTGGATCGCATGTCTAAAGTGGGTGCAGTTGTCAGTTTCATGGCCTTTTTGCTGATGGAAGTGACAGTATGGGTTTAGGTCGAGGTGGTGTGGCACAAGGTTTGGAAGTGGTTAAGGTACTAAGGGTTTTAGGAGTCCTTGCCTTTTCAGCTTTTCAAACACCTTTGACAAAGGTCTTCCAAAATTGGAGAATCATCTATTTCTGAGGGCGGCGACCTCAACAAGGGCGGGCTTGGTCCTTGAAGGCCCCCAATGGTCTTTCTATTATGGCCATAAAACTTTCTGTTCTCAGTTTCCTCTTCCTCGATATCCATGATAGTTTCTCTTAATTGTCGAAAGTCACTAATCATGGAGGTCATCCTTCTCATCTTGTTATAAATGGAGGGCTTGGTGCCCTTAATGATCATTTTAATCTGGTCATTCTCCGAGGGCCGTGTCTGCATCTTCAAGAGCTGGCTTCTCCAGCGATCTACATAATCTTTGAAGGTCTCTTCTGGCTTCTGTTTGGTGTTTTCTAGGTCATGGAGTGACAAGTCTATCTCCATATCCGTGACATATTGGTTCAGAAAGGCCTCCGATAATTCCCTCCAGTCGTCCCTGACATTTTTCTCCAGGCCATGATACCAAACTACGGGCGCCCCTTCCAATGACATCCTGAACATCTTCTGCACTTGACGCTTCGACAAACCCACTGAACTCATCACTGAAACATATTGTCGGAGATGGACCGTAGGATCTCCGTTTCTGTTGAACTTGGCCATATCAGGCATCTTAAACTGGGGAGGCAGCTGTTCTTCGAAAGTCATCGCATCATAGTCTAATAGATCTTTATGTTTTCCATTCATCTTGCGGGTAACTGACTCTACTTGTTCTCTGAGTTTCTGTAACTCTGTCTGAGACCCGGCTATCCTTCCCGCGACATATTCAGTCATGTCATCATCAAAAATAGGGATTTCTTCACTCACCCTATTCGGGGGCTCCTAACACCTTCCATCCTCATTGTTTTATGTTCCTACTGTGTGGGGTACTGTCAGACTGGCTACAGCGTTGGTCAAAGCTTGTAATTTTTCGGTAATTTTGGTGATGTTGGTCTCCAATTGATCCATGTGGGAACCTTCGTTGTCTGACGCATCCATGGTTGCTAACTTCTTGACAAGTCTTCCTTCTTCTCTAACCCAACAGATATCTATGATGGCTTTTAGGACAATGGGTCAGCATGATGCGTGTATGCATGCGATGCATGAGATGCATATGGTTATCAAAACAACATATACCCTTCTGACATTATTCCTCCCATACTCGTGGTAAGTCCATTTTTGTCCTACGTATGGCTCATTTTATGAACCAATGTGCGGTACATAAAATCGTTCTCTCTTACGCTACAGGGGTGAACCTTGGCTACCTCAGTCCCTCTTCATCAGTAAAAGAAAAATACCGCCCATTTACAATATTGACTAAGCCTATTATGGGGATCGTGCCATTGTCTAGAAATGATGAATTGGGCCCTCGGTAATCATGGTGGTGGCGGGGATGGACTTGGAGATATCCAAAAGTATACAAATATACCATAACAAGGCGTACCCTTCCCGGATGAAAACCAGTACGGATATTATACTCATGCATCTGGCATATTCGGATCATGTTTAGACCTTCTAAGCCCATCAAGGTTTTCATACAAGTTGGCCCGTTATCATTTTAAAGCGTTCAATCAGATTATCACGAGGTGTAAACTTGTCCCAGTTGAAAAGGCCCAACATGTTTACACTTTTGCGATAAGGTGGCTAAATAACTTCAAATGATAGGGGGCCCAAACACAAGCATAGGGGTAGCTTCTATAGGACACATAACTATGGTTCCTATGTGGGCTTACAAGGGTATGGATAAGGTTCTCATCGGCGAAGGGTTGCACACAACTAGGTCTCCCCACTCAAGGGTTTGAGTGACCAAGTGAGCACGCCTTTTTTATACCCTATGGTACGTGCCAACGAGTGATGGTTATCATCACATAACGATCCGCCGCCTTGAGTGAAAGCGACTTCACGATACATGACGCCATCGGGGTAAGAAGGGTATGCAAAATATATGAGACTTGGTTAACCAAAGCCAAAGCCACGGAAACTACAAGGCATTATTTCGGGGCCGATTCTCTATCCCCGGTGGAGTCGCCATCTATAGGAGCGAAGCGGGGTTTACCGCTATGCCTATGATGCTCGGCGACCATGACATTGTTGGGCTCACAGCCCGTAGAGAGTACGGATTAGCTCGCGGGGGACTAAACTGGAGAATAAAGGAGTCGCCACATAGTGTGAACTGGGAAAGATTTAAGGCCGCACTCACCCCTCGCAAGGGAAGACCTCAAACCGTTGGGTTCGGAATGGTCCCTTACTTATGCCAGTATAATGGACGGGTTCACACAATGGTATAGCCAAGTCTTATGCAGTTCATGCAAGGTAATTCAAATAAACACAAATTTGCACACCCATAAACATTAATAGAAATAATAAAAGCATATTAAATTAAGAAGTACGAGATGCGATAACGAAAATTATAATAAACAATCAAAAGCAGGAAAAGTGTCAATAAATTAATAGCAAACAAAATGGGGGTTAATGACGCATAGACGGGTACTTCCCAAGTGGCACATGGAGTTGTATCCCAAGTACAGACCGCACTACCGTCCATTCGGATTCGGCTATAGAATTTACGTCTGGGTTTCCATCCGATATACCACAACGGATAATAACATACATAATCATCAATGCAATGTAAACGGACATAAAAATATAACCATGCATATACGGATACTGAACAAACATAAATAAAGGAAAATAATAAAATAATGATAAATAGATGAAAAGATAAATAAAAAATAAAGGCGAAATAAAATAACGATAAATAAAAAACAAGATAAATAACAAAGTAAAGGCGAAATAATAAAATAATGATAAAAGTGAATAAATAAATAAAAAGATAAATAACGAAATGCCAAATAGAAGATGTGGCCAAAGATTTGGTTGTCTTTGATGTAGGACTTCGCATACCCGCCTGGACATATTTCACGTCCAGCCAGGCATGGAGCGTCCGGAACTATGAAATAAATGTGGTAAGGGTGCCCTCAAGTCTTACCTTTTAAGTTGCTTTCTCGGAAGTGCATTAGGCCGTTGCCGGAAGGATCGCTAGTTCACTGTTTCTACTTGCTGTTTCATTGTTTCTGCTCACTGTTTCACGGTTTATGCTCACCGATTTCTCGGTTTTTGTTCTGGTTTGCGCTAATGTCGCTGGTTGGTTGCTTTTGGCGCTATTTCTGGTTGTTTTTTTGCTGCTATTTTTGGTTGTTTTTGTCTGATGTTTTGGTTGTTTTTGGCTGCTGTTTTTGGTTATTTTTGGCCTGCTGTTTTGGTGCTTATGGCTGCTGTTTTGGTTTCTTGTTGTTTGTCCCTCGGTTTTTGATGTTTGTCTCATGGTTTCTTGTTGTTTTTTTGTGGTTGGCTAGGGTTTTTGTGTTGGTTTTCTCTATTTTTTTATCTTTGTTTTCGGCGATGGCTGGTTTCGGTTTCTTGTTGTTTATTTTGGTGGCTGGTTATGGTTTCTGTGATGGTTGTTTCGGTGATGGTATAGGGTTTTTGTTTGTTGTTTGTCGTTCAAGAAGATGAAGAAATCTTAGGGTTGCCGTCCAAGCCTCCCAAAAAGAAGAAAATAGTCTCCTTTTTTATAATGCTTTGAATTGATCTCCAAATAGGGAAACAAATCATATTGATTTGGGGGATATATTCTAAAATTATTTTGGGAATACAATCTCACAAATTTGGTGATGAGGATATCTCAAATCTTGTTAAATTGGTAAGGATGGGATCCCAAAATCTCATTAAATTGGAAAGTGTTGATGAGGAGATTTGGGCATGTGGATTGCATGGGGTTTTGGGCATGTGGATGGATTGCATGGGGTCTTGGGCGTGTGGATGGATTGCATGGGCTTTGGGTCGTGTAGATGGGCCGAAGTTGAAGGGTGCAAGAGCTTGTCTGAGTTTGAGCGAATCTGAGGCTGGCTAGTGAGTCCGAATCCGATGAGGGGCTAATTTTAGAGGTTTTCCTTCCTTCCGGCATTCGTTTTTCGCAACTTCCGTAACTTTTCAGTTAGTGCCTCCATACGAGTCTCATCATCGGGCTTATGTAAAAATGCAGTGCCTACAACACTGACTCTTCTTTTCCTCTTTTATGGTTCTTTGGGATCAATTCCAGTTCGGGAGATTAGATTCATGTTTTATGGAGGCTATTTCAAGTACGACTGTGTCTATTAGGTATGTATGATGACACTCGTCATCATAATGTGGTTGTTCCCCGATGTGAAAAATATTCACTTCTAATGTCATGTTCCCAAATGATAATTTCATGAGACCATTCCTGCAATTAATAAGGGCATTAGTTGTAGCAAGAAATGGTCTACCTAAGATGAGTGGAATTTTTGACTCAGTTTTAACCATAGATTGAGTATCTAAAATCAGAAAATCAATAGGATAGTAAAATTTATCGATTTATAGTAAAACATCCTCGACTACTCCTTGCGGTATTCTGATAGAGTGATCAGCTAACGTAAAGCCACGGATGTAGGTTTAATCTCTCCAAGTCCTAGCTGCATATAGATAAAATATGGCATGAGATTAACACTAGCACCTAAATCTAATAAAGCATGACCGAACTCATATGTGCCAATGTGGCAAGTAATAAGTGGGCATCCCAGATCTTTGTATTTTGGTGGGGCCCTCTGGTCAATCATCGCACTTTCTTATTCTATCAAGAATGCAGTCTTCTTCACATGATGCTTTCTCTTCATGGTGCATAGGTTCTTCAAAACCTTCGCATATGTGGAAACATATTTGATCACTTGTAACAGAGGAAAGTTAATATTTACTTGCTTTAAATGTTCTAGGATCTCACCATTAAGGTTTGTAGCTCTCGCAGTAGGCCTAAGAGCTTGAGGGAAGGGTACTTGAACTGGGCTCAGTGTCACTTGTTCTCTGTGAAGAATATCTGCATTACTACCTGTGGTGTCACCTTTAGTGTTGGAAGTGTCCTGCACATTTATCTCTTTACCATTCCTAGTGGTTATGGAATTAAGATACTTTACATTGGATGCATCATGGTCAGCCTATGCCATGTGTTATCCTCGTGGATTTGGTTGTGCCTGAGATGGGAATTTTCCTGATTCCTGCACACTTAACATGTTAGTTAATTTAGAGGCTTGACTCTTTATTTCCTTATTTTCTTTTGTTGGGGTTGGTGCTCAGAGCGTCAATCTGGACCGTATTTATGTCTGATTCATGAATATGAACAATCCCTTTTTTCCATAATATTACTCATTTATGGTTGCACTTCTTGTTTGTATATACATATTCGATCTGATTATGATTAGATTGAAACTAAATGTGGTTTAGTGATATGTATATATTAGACAAAGGCCCGATAATATATAATGCAATACACAGTTACAAAACTAGTTTGTAATTGACATTGGGAAGTGACACTGCTAAATGTAAATTATCAAACATAGTTCCTAGTCAATATTTACTAACACGGGTCGGTTAGTCAAATCTATTGAGACCAGTACATGTCGTATATCGAGACTTGGTCCGATGGTTTATCCCCATGAACCATGAGTCTGGGGAGACTCGTATAGACGTGTAGGTGTTTATAGTGGATAAATATTGAACGACACACCGAAGATTCTTAGTAGATGGTACACCAACGTCAATAAGAATCTTCTCGGGTTGAGTAGCATAGTGGTCCTTCGACTTGAGATACCACTGTGGATGTATGAGACATCCTCCACACTTAGATGGTAGTCACGTCATCGATCTATTTAGATCAGACCTCCGCCTGTTCGTTGGGTGTGGACCGATCCTCAGGATATCCTGTGTGTATCAAGATAGGATCCGTCAATTCTGTGTACAGAGCATAGGTAGTCCATATGTGATTAGTAATCAGTTAAATATATTGCCATAGTATACTTCGGAAATGAGTTCCAAATGTTATTTATAGATTACTAATAAAATCGTCGACGGGATAATACCTATAGAGATTTGACGTTTAAATATATATCTCTGTGATTATCCGGATACCTGAGACAGAGGGATTAAACGTATGCAATGACCTCGACCTGTATGATTCAGCTAGTTTATCTGTGGTCGTCATAATTTACGGGTGGGTAAATTATGGACACGAAATTGGATTTTGTGACGGATATACTTGAATTTAGAGAGTCTCACTAATGAATATACTCGTAGAGCACTAGGGTGACTTTTATAAATAATGGTGATTATTTATAAATCGTTTAAACGTTAAACGAAAAATACATGCAAATGGGCTGAACCGTCATTTCCTAATTAATGTGTATTTGTATTTAATGTATGATATTATTAAATACACATTAATAAATTATCAAATAAAGGTATTTGACATATATCATTTATATATGTATTTGAGATATATAAAGTAAATATAATACATATATTTGAGATATTTGTATTTAATTAATTGATTAATTATTTAATTGTTAAATAATTAATATAATTAAAATATAAATATCTTACCAAATGATAAAGTTAGGAAATGATTATAAGTGTATATTGTTGACTTATACATTAAAGGAAATGGTTGTCAAATTGAGTTTGACTTCTTAAGATATTTGTTTTAATTGTTAAAAAATTGAAAAATATCAATTTCCTTTTATTATTGTAATTTTCGGCCAACACCCTAAAATGAATATAATTGTTATATTTTTGAGTTGCTTTTGTTGACTTATGAATTTTCATTAAAGGTGTAATGATAAAGTTTGCAAGTTGATAAAGTAACTTTAAATGAAATAAAAAATAATATCTAGATATTTATATTACACCAAATTCGACCAAGGCTAATTTTGGAGGAGGTATATATTGTTTTGTTTCATTTTTAGGGTTTAACAAGTTCATTAGACATAAATGAAACACAAAAGAAGTTGAGAGGAAAGCTTGAAGGCCTAAAGAAGAAAGCTTGAAAAATCTTATTTTTGTAAGTATTTCTTTAAAGTCTTCAACATGAAAATTGTTTCTAACATGCTTGGCATCATTTTGTGTTGCTTTGATGTTCTCTCTACTCTTATAGTTTGTGTTTAATTTTTTGTGAACTTGAATGAAAGAAATATACATGTAAGTAAGCTTGAAATGGTTTCAAAGGCTTACTTTTGATTCTTTGGAAATCAAGTTGCCATTCTAGAGTTTTTGAGCCACTCTTTGGTGACATAGAATTGTTCTAGAGTTATTTCAAAGTGGTGAGACTTGTTTGGTGTTGTAAAAAAATGAACTAAAGTGTTTGATTTTAAAGATTTGGTAAAATTTCTCAATTTGATGAAATTGAAATATTAGGGTTCTTAACCCACTCCAAATTGGTTCTTTTCATATATGTGATGTATTATGGAGTTTATATGATGCATGTAAAATTTTGGGTTGATTGGATTTGATCTTGGCCTGTTTTGAACAAAATGGACTAAATTGCAATTAACCGAAAATTTATGGACCTCTCGGCAATTTGCTTAAAGTTTGGGATCTTTGTTGCAATATGATTTTGATGTATTGAATATGTTGAAAATCATTTTAGAACTGATTTAGAATCATCCAAAATTGTATTTGACAATTTTTAGACTAAAATGATCAATTTACAAAGTATTGGGGCAATTCGGTAATTACTAAGAAATTTGATTTCTTGTGTAATTTTTCAGAATTTGATAATTGGGTAATTAAATATATAAGTTTATTTAATTGATCCAAGAAAAATTTTGAAATCGAAAAATTTTGATTTTCCGCATTTCCGCTGCATTACCGTATTCCCCCATAAAACCCCAACATCTTCATCCACCTGAGCTATTAATGACTCAAACCTTTGATTAGTTTTATTCTGGCCTCTACAAATGCTTGCATAGTGTCTTCTAAAGAATTTCTAGGAATGGCAGGAGTGAGATACTAGGGAGCACTGTAACCTCTAGGCTATGGTGTTTGAGTGGGCTGTTGAAACTCGTATTTCCAACTGAAATTTGGGTGGTTCCTCCAACCAGGATTATAAGTATATGAATACGGTGTATAAGGTTTCTTGTACATCTTTAAGGCATTGCATTGTTCCTCATACATTTCCCCCTTCTCACCATATAAAGGACACTCTTGGGCCTGATGGTCAATCCATTTACACATAAAACATACCCCTTGAGGTTCTAACTGGGCTACCGTATGCATAGTTTTGCTATCTTTGGCTTTTAAAGCTCCTATCTCTCTAGTTAATAGCTCAACTTGTGCTTTAAGAATATCATCTTCCCTAAAGTGGTGTATGCCTCTGCTAGAAGAGTGGAACGTGTCCTATCAGTGTTATTCATGGCATTAGGTCCAATCCGAGTGTGGGCTTTTTCGGCTAGGTCATTTAAATACTCTAGTGCCTCGTCAAGGTCATTTCGTATAAACTCATCATTGCACATCATCTCAACGAATTAGCGCTCATAGGGTTTAGGTCGTCATAAAAGTAACTCATTAAGCACCAACTCTCATGCCCGTGATGAGGGCAACTAGCTAACATCTCTTTAAACCTCTCTCAAGTTTGATAAAGGGTTTCACTGTCTTTCTGGGAGAAGGTAGAGATCTGTCTTTTCAAAGTATTAGTCTTATTGTGTGGGAAGTATTTATTGAAAAAAGCCTATGTCATCTCACCCCATGATCCTATTGAACGAGGTCTCAAAGAATACAACCAGCTCTTAGCTCTATCCTTA
This sequence comes from Zanthoxylum bungeanum, assembly GCA_019454045.1. Lineage (NCBI taxonomy): Eukaryota > Viridiplantae > Streptophyta > Magnoliopsida > Sapindales > Rutaceae > Zanthoxylum > Zanthoxylum bungeanum. Next base: position 200,816 of record SKCR01025192.1, read on the forward strand.
AGGGAGAAAGGGAAGAACTTAAGTCTAATTGTGTCTGTAGTCCCAAATTGATCATGGAAGGTGCTGCTACAACCTCTTCAAAATTCCTAATAAGCACATAAAGGTTCTCATTCTCCAAACCATGAAAGCTTGGGAGATACTGTATCATTCCAGGTTTAAAGTCTATATGTGGTGCATTAAGAGGAAATATTATGCATGATGGCGTAGCTGTGTGAGTGGGATGGAGGTACTCCTCAAGAGTCCTAATGGGTTGCCTCTCGTAATCACTCATGTGCTAGATCTAGGTGGTGCTAGATCTAAATAGCGTTGCGGTGCCTAACTCTCGGGCATTTTGTATAGAGCAATGTTGAGGCGGTGGCGCCACACCTGTTGATTTTTCTGGTGTCATGTTTTCTATGTTTCTACTCTTCCCGCGTGCTTTCGATGCGTCCGCAAGGTCCCAAAACACGTACAATTGCTCCAAAATACATATTCCATTGCTTTGTAATAATAAAACATAAAATAAACTACAATTAAGATTAAATACTCGATAATAAAATTGAATTAGTGTTGTTTAAAGTATGTTTTCATACACTTATCACCGGACATGCTTGATGTCTGCTCGGATTTACTGCGTGAACCAGGAAGCCCAAAACGTAAATTCATTCATGGCAACAAATATTAGGAATATATCATGGCATGCTTGAAATCGGTATTTGAAAGGTGCAGAATCATGCATATCAGTAATAATAAGATATAGATAAGACACACAGAATAATCATATGATAAAAATAATGAGAGAATAGTAAAGAAGACACGCGTAATCATTTCCAACTGGTACATGGAGTTGTATCCCAAGTGCAGACTGTACTACCGTCCATTCAGAATCGGCTATGAAATTTAAGTCTGGGTTTCCATCCTATATATCATAGATGAGAAAACATACGCAGCCGGATGTATCCAATCAAGGGCTGGATTCATTATATAACAAATGCATATCCGGCCAATCATACTTTATGTCCAGTTTGACATGTTGCGTCGGTTCGATAAACTATAGAACTAAAATATGAAAATTTAGCGCCATCGGGTCTTACTCTTAGGTGTAACTTGGCTTCGAGAATATTTCTGAAAGATCATTTTGGCTGTTACATCTTGCTGGAGATTATGGATTAGGGCTATTGTTTTTTTATTTTTGGCTATATTGAAGATAATAAATGGTTGATCCTGTTTTTAGTGATTTAGCATTCTTTTTATAGTGTACAGGGTTCGGGTTAATAAGGAATAGATCTGGTCATTTTGGAAGTTGGTTTTAATAAGGAAAATGGAATTTGGCTAAGAATGAAAGATATCATATCATTCTGTAAGATTGGAAATCAATATTGTAGGATGTCCGGCCGAATTTGGATGTCGATGGCTGGCCGGACATACAAGACATCTAGTCGGGTTTGGGTGGATAAGTCTGGCTAGATATAGATGACATCCTGATGGTTTTTGGTTATTTCTTTCTCATCCAACATTAAATCTTACAACTTTTCCGAACTTTTCAGGTGTGCTCCCTTAAGAGACTCATCATGGGCTATGTGCAAAAATATAATATTTACAGTCACCCTCGCTGTGGTAGGCTTGTTCAGTGTATGACAGTGACAAATCTATCAAAGTCGTGCATGTATTTTTACTTACATGGCTCATCTGACTGTAATCTATATATGATTTTACGTTCCTGAATTTCTGGTTTACGTAGCAAATCTGGCCAGACACTCAGTATGTCCGACCGAACATTAATGGATAATATTTAACAAGCCGGATCCCATGTATATCCCGTCGAATTTTTTATGTGCATTATTGTTATTGTTTCCTCTATTACTTTTACTACTTTCATGGATGTTTGCTTACTACATGAAATATAAACTGCTTTGTGTGATTTATGCATTATAAGACATATTGATCCTCTTTTAAACCATGGTATTATACTGGCATCAATAAGGGACCATTCTGAACCCAAACAGGTTTAAGGTCAGACCTTGTGTGGGGTGTAGTTCGGCCTTAAATCATTCTCGGTACATCATACTGTGTGACGACTCCATTATTCTTTTATTAGTTCCCCCGTGGGACTATTCGTACTCTCTATAAGCTGCGAGATCAACAGTGTCATGGTCATCGACGTCATAGGCATAGCGGGAAATCGTGTTTCGCTCCTACATTATTGCTACTATTGTATAAATTCATAGACCTTTACTTGTTTTATTTAATATTTTTACTATTCACGTTTGCGCCATTGTATGCTTTATAAATTGTATTATGTGTGACTTTGCATTATAAGATATGGGGATACCTCCTTTGAGCTTAAATATTATACTGGCATCAGTAAGGGATCATTCTTAACCCAAATGGATTTAAGGTCAGACGTTGTGAGGGGTGCAGTACGGCCTTAAATCATTCCCAGTATTTGATATTGGGTAGCAATTCTTTTATTCTCCGGTAGTCCCCCGTGGGATTATTCGTACTCTCTACGTGATGCGATTACAACAGTGTAGTGGTCACTGATATCATAGGCATAGCAGTAAACCCCGCTTCTCTCCTATACAAGGGTATTTATGTAATTATTAATCTATATTGCATTGTAAAAGATGACTGGAAATAAAATAATATTTATATTAATTGAAAAGTCTGTACAAATGAAGTTTTCTTTTCAACTGTTTTTTTGGTACAAAGAAAAAAGACAGAAGAAGATAAGTTATGTTACTCCTCGGAAGACTCCTCCTCATTGTTCCTTTCCTCATCTGAATCCTCTGCATCGGTCTGGGATGCTGTAGGATCTAGCTCAAGCTCCCTCGGTGCATTTCAGGAATACAACTCTTTCGTGCGGACCTCCTATCACCTAGAGTGGGCCTGTATACAGGTTAAGTGCTCGCGTAATAAGTCATGTCGACGCTGGAGGTCCTGTACCTCCTCAATACAGCGCTACAATCGGAAACACATAAATAAAGTAAGGAAACCATGCATACACGCATACATGCATACCTGCAAACTCTTTTTTACAGGTACCTGGTGAGAAAAACTCTAGGAAGTCAGCACCGCCCTCGCTGCCTGCGCCAAGCGGCAACAAAGATCCCTAAAGTCAACAGACACCTTGATCGTGATTTTATATCGCACGCAAACGCATGTAGCACTCAAATAATATAGTGACAGAATATCAGATATCGTACCTACAGATATATTTATATCTTGAAGTGAAATCTATTCAAAAGAACTAGATCAGATGCTATTATTCCCGCGGCTAACCCAAATTCCCTACCTCGAGTTCCTAATGAATTACCAAGACTGTTCTATTATTGGCCAGACAAATAAAATATACTTTCAATATAGATAATAATAAATAATCAAACAACACACCCAAAAGAATAAGAAGATATAAATTAATTAATAAACATGATTAAGATCCATTACAACACTAGATGAATGATTTAACGACTTATGATATTCAATAAAAATAAGATAATCATTATAGATACAAAACAAGAACTCATAAAAGATAAACTAGAGAGTTGAGGGAAGAAATGACTCTCGTTTGAAGTCCTCGCCTTCAAACTTCAGTACCAGTTAAAACACTCATCATTGTCTTGCTCTAGACATTCTTTTATACTCTGAGACTCCAAAATTATGTTATGAGGTTTTTTTTTAGGTTTTGGGATGAACTTGTGCTTATATAAGAGGTCTGGGGTGTTTTTCTTGATCAAAAATCGGATTCATGACGAATTATGGATGAAATCTCCGTATTATGACACGCGCTCGTTCATCGCAATGTGTTCCATTCATTATTGGCGCATCAAAATATGCCACCACTTATGTGATATGCCTCAAATTTGTTCATCAGCACGTTACGACGTGAGTTTTGGCGTCAAGACATGCTACTGACTCTGAAATATGGCTTGTTTTGCTCTGTATTTGTCATTTTCATCCATTGTGAATTCGTTGAGTCTTCATATTATTTTAACTTTAAAATACACTCGAAACACATCAAAGTACTCATACAACTCAAAATAACACACAAAATATTAAGATAGAGGGGCGGAAAATATATGTATATTAGTTGCTCATCACACCTACAACACAACTTGATCAGCATCAAGAACTCGACAAAAATGAAAATAAATGGTTGAAGAGAAACTCACATGAGCAGCATCTGAAGGGGTAACTGTCAGCGTCGGCATTCCCTCCAAGCACAGGGATCAAACCTCGTCCACCCCAACATCACCACATACAACATAGGTCGGGTACGGCCATAAACCCACCATACTAGGAATGACACCGGAGGAAGTTGATGTTGAAGCAGGAGGAGGATCCTTCCGGGAGGAAGAAACCCGATGGATCGAAGCATCAGAGGACTTATGGGTACACCAATCATCAACAGCCGGGAATGAAGCCTGAGGGATTGAAGTATCTCACAATCGATCGAATGATCGAGGGACTTACGAGTCCATCAACTATAATTTTCGGGAATGAAGACTGGGGGATTGAAGCATCTCACAGTCGATTAAAGCATCATGGGACTTGCGGGTCCATCAACAGCTAGGAATGAATCCTGAGGGATTGAAGCATCTCACAATCGATCAAATCATCGAGGACTTACGGGTCTATCAATCATCAGCCGGAAATGAAGCCCGAGGGATCGAAGTATCTCACAACTGATCAAAGCATCGTGGGACTTGTGGGTCCATCAACAATCACATACAGGAATAAAGCCCGAGGGATCGAAATATCTCACAACCGATCAAAGCATCAAGAGACTTGCGGGTCCATCAACTATCACAGCCAAGAATGAAGCCCGAGTGATTCAAGTATCTCACAATCGATCGAATCATCGAGGGACCTGAGGGTCTATCAACCATCACATACGGGAATGAAGCCCGATAAATCGAAGTATCTCATAACCGATCAAAGCGTCGGGGGACCTGAGGGTCCATCAACTCTCACAGCCGGGAATGAAGCGTGGGATCGAAGCATCTCACCATGGATAGAAGCATCAGAGGGCCCGAGGGCCTATCTACTAACAAAAAAAATTTCTACAAGACCAAGTAAATCCGGTGACATCAGACAAACCAAGTAATTAAAAATGCATGCATGATTTTAATAGACATGTCACTATCACACACTGCACAAGCCTACTAAAGTAGGCGAGATCATAGACATTATATTTTTATTCATAGCCCGATATGAGTCTCGTATAAGGGCACCACTTGAAAGTGTTGAAAGTTGCAAGGTTTAATGCCAAAATGAAAGAAACTGCAGATAATTCAAAATAGTATCCAAATCCAGGCCGAACATCACCTATGTCAGGCCAGCCTTTTCTTGGACCATAAAATTTGGCTGAACATACCCTGAAAATCCTAAATCTGGCCAAACGTAGGACAGTTTAACTGAATGTGTAGATTTTCAATCATAAGAACCAAATGATCTGATTAATGTCCGGTCAGACATATATTTCAAATAAATGTCTGACCGAACATGTATCGAGCTTTCAGCCAATGTAAAGATTTTCAATTATTAAAATCACGGATCTTATTGAAGTTCGGATGAAGGTTTGTCTCAAGATAAATATCTCGGTCGGACATACATTGAGTTGTAGCTAACTCTGTAGATTGACAATCACTGGAGACAGAGAGAAGATTTGATTTCCCTTTCCCTTTTCAGCTCCAACCTGGGCACTAAGACATTCACAAGGGGTGAAAATGAATAACAATGACAACACCCAACATTGATCCCAAACTTATGAAATTTTGCGCACTCTAAGACTTTTAAGGCTTTTTTAGAATTAAAATTCTGATCTAAAATCCTATCATGCGATCCCACGAAGTCTCTGGAGTTAACCCCATTTGGCTAACAATCAAGCAACGATTTGGCTCTCAAATGTGTTCACTAAGCCAGCTACATCTAAAGGTACGTCCTGAGGGCACCCTTATAACTATTTCTGCTTATTTTACAGTACTGTTCTGACACAGTATATCCGACCGGACTTGATTTACGTTCGGCCGGACATACACAAATGTGATAAATATACGACTCTATATGGTCATTTCATTTTGGTATATAAGATGGAAAACCAAGACATAAATTTCATAGCGATTCCGAATGGACGGTAATATGGTCTGTACTCGGGATACAACTCCACATACCACTAGGAAATAATCAAACTTGTTGGTTTTACAGAATTCAGTTTTTTATTTATGTGTTATTTCCAATATGTTATTATAGTAATGCATGTTCCAGAATGTCCGACTAGACTCATTGTATGTCCGGCCGGACATCCACTATATGAGACAATATCCGGCCAGGCTTCCTCAAAACCAGGCCAACGAGACATGTACCCTATTATGTTTACTTGTGATTTTATTACTGTTGTTATGGTTATTTACTATTTTATTTATCATTGTTATTTGTATGTGATTATGTAATCTTCTCACTCTCTAGTTTGCGAAGCATATACATAAATTATATGAAGGATGTTCGACCTAGCTTCGAAGAAGCCTAAACGGTGAGATATGTGCTACGTCTTATTTATTTATCGTTTTGTCTTGCTTTACAGTTGTTCTATTATTACTATTTCTGTCAATATGCATGTACCTGTATTATCTCGTTTATAAGGAATATCCGGCCAAACATGCAATATATCAGGCCGGACATAAAAGACACAAAAATATCTGGTCAGGCTTCTCCAAAGCCAGGCCGGCGAGGCATGTATTATGTCCTGGTTACTTTGTTGTCTTTCTTTATTATGATTCTACTTTATAGTCATTTATTTATTGTTATGTTATTCAATTATTGTTGTTAAACTGTTCATGAATTTGTGCTATGTGTCTCTTTGTTTTTTTTTAAATATATCCAGCCAGATATGCAGTATGTCTGGCCGGACATCATTCGCACGAAAAATATTATTGATGTCTCTTTTGAAGAATCTTATTTGATGTCTCTGATGTCTCTTTTGAAGAATCTTATTTGATGTCTCTTTTAGAATCAAATTTGATGATATGACTTTTTTATTTAATAAGTAAATTTGAAGATTTTCTGTAGTTTTTCTAAGGACTTCATTAAAAAAACATAGAAGACATAGATTTCAATAAAGTATTGCATTATTTATCCTTTAGCATATTAAATATGTATTTTTCTATTTTTTGTTATATTCCTTAACTTAGTAAATTGAAAAATTCCTTATTAAAACCTCATATATCTATATATATATATATATATATATATATATCTGTGCGCGCGCGAGCGAGCATGTAGGTATGTATGTATGTAACATACATATACAATAATTTGTAACATAAAATTACAATTTCAAACTTCTCTTTTTATGTCACAAAATCAAATTCATTTATTCTAGAGTAATGATACGCTTACATAATCAAGCACATAAATTGGTACATAAATACTAAAAAAAATGTCATTACAAAATAAAATTATTTTTTGGTTTTATCCTTTGTGTGCACAATTATGTACTCAATTATGTGCATATATCATTTTTTTTTTTTTTAATTATAAAACGTTTGAATTAGGTCTTTTCTATTAGATATGAAATGTCGATACTTGAATCTTATTTTCGGAATATCTTGAATCACCTTAATTGGATATCAGAATAGAAAGTTATGATCGAAATACCACATCATGTGCAATATCACTTTTCTCCATTAACCTCCAAATCAAACTCTAAACATTAAAACAACTAAATTAAGTGTTTTTAGCACATTAATGGTATATAATTACATATTAAAAAAAAATTAAGTGTGTATACTCAGTGACAAGCCACATATACGGTGGGGGTAGTCGTCCCCGGTCAATCCGAAATTTTGTTAAAATATTTCCTATAAATTAATGAAAATATTGGTTTGTTAATTCTATAATTATGATTTATTTCCACTAAAATGAGAAATATCTATCATTTTTTGTAAAAATCAAATTTTACAAGAAAATGCTGGCCACCAAGCCTGGACTTGGGCAAGTCAAAATAACCACACAAATAGATGTACAAGTCACTCAAGAGCTTCTTTAACCAAAAAAAAAAAAAATGGACACTCAAAAGCTATTTGTTCTTGTAGCCCAATAATACTTGTGCTTCAAAAATAATTATTATACATGCTTGCCGCAATCCATGGAACTTCAAATAACAAGAATCTTAAACATGAATCTCCCAAGATTGAAAATAAAAATTCAGCTTCCAATTGAATTAAGGCAATGCCTTTGATGAAAACTTAAGAGACTATTAATTGGAATATTTTTTCTCAAGTTTCTTGAGTTGTTTTGCAGATTTAGTGCACCTATATCTGTGACCACAACGAAGCATTGAATCTGAAAAATGCTTGGGCTTAAACCAGCTTTTGTATAGAGTAATTCTTTAGTACTACCGTTATATGAATCACGTGATACTAGCAACCGATAAGTCTATAACGTGTGGAGTTATATTATATATAACTACCATTTATTCAATTACTTTTTACTATTTTAGTACACGTGTAAAATATTATTATATTAGTATATGGGTGACTTGGTACCATCATTACATAGTAGAATATTTTCTGTATATGGTAACACAAGTAAACGAAGTAATTTTTTGTTACCATTATTATTTGAGTGACGTAACATCACCTACTAATAAGTATATGACATGAAATTATATTAAATATAACTATCATTTATTTAGATGTTAAATTAGACTATTTTAACATACAACGTAAAATTTATTATATATATATGACGTGATACCAATCCCATAAAATTTGACCGAAGAAACAAAAGGGTTACATCTTCTTGATGACATTGACAATTTTGTCACTGCCGGTAACTCCAGTAAACTCATGAAGGTGGAGAAATTGCTACTTATTGTGAATTCATATTTCATGTTTTACATAAAAGTGATGCACAAATAATGTCCAAATTCAAGCAGGAAAAAATATTTAAAAAAAAAAAAAAAAGGCATCTCACAAAATGGGGTGATCAAAATTTGATGACACTTCTTGGTATGAAGTCCCTTATAGAGAAGGGCGTATAAATTATTGATGAAACTGAACATTTTTATGTTCTTTTGGGATTACAGACACAAGTTCAAACCCTTCAACTCACAAAATCAAACTGTAACAAAAGAATCAATGGAAAAAAAAATGACAAAAACAAATATCCAAATGCCAGAACCCTACTTATCCTTTGTACACAACCTGCCACTGATTCTCCTTTGTGGTTTATCTTTTTTATCACACGATGTTTCCCGTGAGCAACAATACTGCGATTACCAAAAAAAAAAAAAACTTTCTACATGGCGTAGCTCAGTCACAATTCAACCCGCAAACTTCTAATATAACGTCACCTTTCGATACAAATGGATTGACTCGAGCCCACAAAAGTGAGAAAATTGAAGCTAAAAGTATTGCCCAGACCAAAAGGATTGTGGGAAGCCTGTCCTGTTTCCCCAGAAACCCCTTGAGGAATGGATAAAGATGGAGAATGACCCATAAGGCAAAGAACAACTTACCAAAGAGTGGACCCCATGTCTCGTAACCATTGCTGATGGCATCTGCAACACCTATTACGACTCCGATTAGGTTTAAGACTAACAAAGTCAAGGGAGGGATCAACAAAGATGTCCACTTAAAGAGGTATAGCTCAGAAAATTCTCCATCATCAGCTGCTTTGGAGGTAACCGTGAAGTTTGTGTTAACTCCAGCCAACACCTTAAGCAGACCCTGAACAAGAGCAAATAGGTGTGAGGAGGCACCACCAATCACCCAGAACTGCTCGTTTCTCCACCAGTCATGTATGCCAACGCCTCCCCATTGCATTTCAAGAATTCCAGTTGCAGCTATGGATATGAAAAGCGCCATGAAAAGGATACTGGCATAGTTGCTAATCTGCCAACCACACAATAAACAAACATCAAAACCATCGCAAGTACCCAGATGTCAACTTGAAAGCATTTTGATTTATGCTTTGTCATAACAACTCTAGCTGGATAACTGAAGCCATAATATTAAAATCTTCCAAACATATTTCGTAGCCATTTTCACTGATATGGATACAAGTAAAAATGGACTGACCATGTTTCATGGACTTGAAAACGAGGTGCAATTGGAAATTACCTCAGGAACAATGAACTTCCCAGTAAGGAGGCAGATAGCAGGCAAGGTACAATACGCGATCAAGGGAATGGATGTTATGGGATAAACAACTGAGTTTATATATGAGAAGCGCTCCAGTGGTTTTAATCCGCACCCATATCCATACCATATTGGACAATGCCTGCTAAGTAAAATCTCAACAGATCCCAGTGCCCAACGAAGAACCTGGTGTAGACGATCTGACAGATTTATAGGAGCCGAACCCTTGAAAGCCGGCCTTTTTGGTACGCAGTACACAGATCGCCAACCATGGCAGTGCATTTTAAAGCCTGTTAGTATATCTTCTGTAACAGATCCATAAATCCACCCAACCTGGAAAAAAATTGATTGTTAGATAAATGATTGCATACAAATCAATCATGAGAACTCAAACTAGCCACAAGTTGGTTAAATTTTTAATAGCAACTGCATACCTCTTTACCCCAGTCAGTTTTATCCTCATAGCCACAGCTAATAACTTGGATAGCTTCGTTCAAGAGTGCGGCAGTAGAAGACCCTGTCGGAACTCCACCATTTTCCTTCAGAGTTGATGCTATGAAAACTGGTGATTGTCCAAACTTTTTCTCAAATTTTATTACGGGCATCAGGGATGATTTTACACTATCTATACCTGCCACAAGAATAGAATAACATAATTAATAATATAGGTCCCCATAAGCTAGAAACAAATAATTTGTATCCTGACAAATAATTAGCTCTTATGATTGGACAACAAAATTCAGGCTCTGATTTTGTGGGGAAATGTAGATAGGACCAATTTCATGTTTTTACTCATTTGTGGACTATTAACTATCTTAAACTCCCTGTCCAAGATTTTGCAGAAGTGACTCCGCTAGCAAATTTGAAGCCCCTACCTTCAATTCCCTCCTTGATATTTTCTAGTGCGTATATCTGCTTGGAAGTGTCCTTGTTTTTCTTATTCGACTTCCCTTTCTTATCCTTCTTTCTAGATCTGAAACAACAGCAAAACCATTTTGGCCAGCAGTTACAGGTCTTCCTTGGAGGTTTCTTCTTGACGGGAGCATCATATCCATAGAGTGCCTGCCTCCTGAAGACACACCCAGTTCCAACATAAATCGGCCCCTGGATCCCATCCAATCCTTTCATGTTTATCTATATGAATTATGAAAAGGTGTTAGTTATCCTCTCAAAAAGCAATAAAACATAAGCAAAAGATCAGTACTACCAATATCTTTACTTACATCAAAAAATACAACATTGCGATTTGAGTATCTATCATGACGATCAATCCCATCGAATCTTTGAGGAAATTGCACATAACAGATTTTTTTCCCTGATGTGGGGTCCATCATGAAGCACATGGCTTCACGAAGTGCCTTACTGTTGTTTATATAGTGATCACAATCGACATTCAGCAAGTACGGAGCATTTGTTATGACTGCCGAGACTCGGATCTTCAGCCAAAGAGAAACATAAATGTTAGTGAAAGGAGGGTAGATTGAAGCAAATATAAGTTGTTAGGAGAAGAGAGAGAGAGAGCTCTACCAAAGAATTCATGGCACCGGCCTTTTTGTGGTGATCAAAACCTGGTCTCTTTTCACGAGAAACATAAACCAGACGAGGCAATAGATTTCCTTCAACGTCACGAACCCCATTTTGTCCGAGAAAAACCTGGTCGGAGATGGTGAAATTTAGAAAAACTAGAAGCTTTTACATCTTAATGGGTAAAATATCAGCTGGACATGGTATCTGGCTTTACCTGGATCATTCCAGGATGATCTCTGACATTGTTCCCTGGCCATGGAGTTCCATCCTGCATCGTCCAGCCATCTTCAGGTACCTTCTGTGCCATGGCAACCAAACCATTTATCCGAACTTTCAATTCTTCATATTCCCTCTGTATCAACAATGATAACCAGATACGAACATCATTATTTGTAATCAAGCAAAAAATTCAAGGTGAGATAGTTATAGCCAAATATTTCTTGTGCCGGATGCAAAGAAGTACTTCTCTTCCTACAACATATCATGCTTAATTACTGTAATCCTTAGCGTACTGGACAGATTTATACATTCAAGAACAGATCAAAGGTTATAGATAGTGTTGGAAAAATAAGGCAATAGGAAATCAGGAAAGTGCCAAACCTTCATGGCACGTCGTTCCCTAATAAAGGATGGATCTACTTTATCTTTCAAATAATCAACCTTCTGAGCAAAATACCACTCTGGAGCTCGAGGCTCAATATTGAACTTCTTGCAGAATGGAACCCACTTCCTAGCAAATTCAGATGTCTCAGAGAGGGCTTCAAAAGTGAGCATAGCAGCACCATCGTCTGAGACATAGCATGCAACTTTGTCGACTGGATAATCTACAGCAAGGATGGAGAGAACAGTGTTTGCAGTGATAAGTGGAGGTTCCTTCAAAGGATCAACTGTACTTACGAATATGTCTATATCAGCCAACTCAGATGGCTTCCCTTCTTTCTCATACCTGACAACAAAATTAAGAATTCAAATATGTAAGCATTGATTTAAGCACTCAAAAAAGATAAGAAAAGGAAAGAGAGAGAATTGCACCTCAATGACAACCTATCAAGGTATGTTTCTCTTATGATCGGGTCCCATTTTGGAAATTGATCAAGTATCCAAGATACAGCAAACCATATTTCGCAAATCACAGATGTCAGCCACAGTCCAAAAGCATCGTTGACTGGATGGAGGATTCTATAGTGAAAGAAGAGGCCAAGAATCACAAGCCGAAGTATAATTATCAATCTATATGGACTTATCTTGCTTGAAGGTATTGGTAGTTTTCTTGAAAGTGGCTGCCTGCCTTCGTCCATCCTATGAAAAGCAATGTACAATGTTATTGCATCGGTATAGTAATGCCACTGGGTGCAAGGCTCACAGCCATAACACTACTACTACTCACATCATCCAATAGCAATAATCTATGTTCTAAAAAATGCTAGGCGGTAGGCGTACGGTGGGGGAGTGCCTAGAGCCTTCTAGGCGCCGCCTAGAAGGATAGGCTAGGCGGTTTTATTTTTTATTCAAAAAATTAGAAAAAATAAATAAATTTGGGGAAAAAACAGATAGACCTGCCTAAAACCGTTTAGGAGGCCGCCTAGACCCGCCTAGAATCTCCTAAGCGGCCGCTTAGAACAGCCTAGACCCGCCTAATCGCCTAACACCGTCTAGCAACCATTTTTATGCATAATTGGAACAACCAGGCACCGGCTAGCGCCTAGGCAGCTGCCTAGGCACTTTTTTTAGAACAGTGGCGATAATAGTTTTCATCAATAACCTTATTTCAATGTTTGTTAACACATAGAAGTGATCCCACATTAATCCACCATCTATAAACAGAAATAGACAATCAAATTACTGTTTCTTTTATCGGTATTGAAATACCAGTTTCCAGGCTCAAGTGCTCTTGTAAAAGGAACTAAGGATTCAACTTCAGTGGCCAACCAAACACCCACTATGCTAAAAACAGATGGCTTCAACTCACACACAGTGAAATACCACGTGCCTTTCCTTTTTCAAATTTGGCTAATAATTATCTGATTGTAGGCGCAGTAAATGCTTTCCTTAGGTTAAAAGAAGAAAAAAGCAGTGACACATGGCTGGTAATTCATTCTTACTCATCACTGATCCTAACTACCAAGGGTATTTTTCTGTTTAGCTTATGTAACCAAAATACCATTGGGCAGACTACGAATTTAGCAATCTCAATGAAATCAATGATTTTCACACTCGCGAAAAGAATATTTATCCATCATTAGTTAGCTTATTTAATCGAGACTTCATTTCATAACAGCAGTGTTGTATCATGAGTAAGCTTATTTCCCAAATTTCAAACTAATTTCTAGAAAAAAAAAAATCGTGAAAAGGGATTTAGAAGAATACACTTACATTGGCAAGTCAGGGTCATCCACTCCATCTCCATCATTGTTTCCACTGTTTCCTCCTTGGTGCTTAACAACTTGAAGTTTCCCAGTTTGCTTTTTCTTCCACTCCTCCATTCGTTCCTTCCATGCAACAGTTCCATAGCCATATACTGCCAAATCCTTTTTAGGATCCATCGGTCTTGGTGGCACTGCAACAGCAGCAGAAAATACTAATCACTAAGCAAAAAGAAACTAGCCTGGTCATCCATAACTTATAAAACAGTGTTTACAGAAAGTATTATTTGGGATGGGAGGACTCTATTTAGGGCTTGTAGTGAGTATCAACCCCTTGACCAAATTCATGTTTTTTTTTGCCCACTACTTGTATGAAAAGAGAAAAATGTCCTTAAATAAATTTTCCACGCCGATAAAAAAAAAAAAACAAGTTTTTGCTATATGGAGTCTTGCACTCTGTATATGTACAAGACAGAGCGTCTTGCACTTCATCATGCATACAAGATTCTGTCTTGCACCCGTCTTGTATTGCAAGACCTTAGTGTGAAAACATAAAAGGACATTAAAAAAATGAAGGTTCCAAACAAACATAAATTTATAAATGGGGTCAAAGCTCACGACAGGACCCCTCTAGGGGTCTCTTTAATCAAATAACTCTTGCAAAAATTAAAGTGACAATATTCAAAAAACATACAAGTCATGGAACCATCAGGAAATGACATTGGATGAACCCTTTTTCCGTGACCCATAAACGGCGGAATTATAAGAGCATGCTTGTCAGATGAAATTCCATCCTTCATCAACAACAGTCATTAGACTTATAAATGAGACTAACAATTACAATTCAAAACATCAGACCAATTCACAAACAGAAAAAGTCAATCAACCTCATTGCCATTGGTAAGGAGAGGGATCTCTGGAGCAACAGAAACAGAATCCGCCTCTGAAGGTGTAGTGATCCCTGAAAAGTGTGATTGGGAACCACGTCCAATATTAAGGCGAGATGAGAGCATAAAGTCAGCTATGTGGTAAGGGTCCTTTCTGTCATTAATATCAAACTCATTCTCCAAATCCTCAGTGTCATCCTCTTCTTCATCCCCATCCACTCTAGGACTACCTAAAGTTATAAGTTTGTCAATTTTTCAATAACAATTATTGCTAATACCCGACAAAAAATAATGTACTAAAAAGATGGAGAAAAGATTAACCTTTAACGCGCTTGTATCTTGTTTTGCATTGAGGGCAGGCTTGATTGCCCTCTCTTCTTTCATATTCATAGCAATGTCTGCACACGGGGAATGCACATTCATTGCAAGCTACAAATGGCTCCCCACTTTCTGTTATCTCAATCTCATCCCCACAGATCTGGCAAATCTGACCACTCAATTCTTTAACAGATGTCACCTGCAATCCAGAGTAGCCACAGCAAAGTTCATCACAGTTGAATAAATTGGAAACTTTGTAACATTAAAATGAATTATCACTGATTTCACTGCAAATTTTATAGTAAGATACCCATGCAAGACCAAGTTGCAAAATTTCATGCATTGATTCTATTGACTGGCAATGAAATTTAGAAGGAAAAACAAAAGCAGAAGAAACTTTTTACTTGAAACGAGGCACCATAATGACAGTGTGCAAGAGAATACAATGCTAATGTGAGTTAATTATGAATCAAATCCACATATAAAAAAAATAATAATAATAATAACTGAGTTTAAAAATAAAATAAAAATCAATTTGAAAAAACTGAAAGAATCATAAAAACACAAATCTTCTTCAAGGTCCTTGCTTGCTCCTCCAGTCTTATCACAAGGTAAAAATGCAGTTAATATTGAATGAAAAAATAAAATAAAATAAAATAAAATAAAATGAAGAGAAATTAGAAAGGCACATACTCTTGCAACCTCATCAGCATTGATGAGCACAAACTCATTCCTATTATGAGAACCAGCAATAAGCCTCCCATAGGTGGCCATCAAACAAAACACTGACACTAAAATGCCTTTATAAACAAACCCTTCACAAAACCACTCTCTCATTACTCAGAACCCACAAAGATCCCAGCTTTAGCTTCCCCTCTCCCTCTCACTATGTGAAGCTCTGTTTTTTGTTCAATTGTATGATAGGCACTGACTGACAGATAGAGAGTATTTATAAATAAAAATATAATGTCTCTGTGTAATAAAATTAGATAAATAAATAATAATAATAATAATAATAATAATAATAATATAATAATAATAATAATAATAATAATAATAATAATAATAATATAATAATAAGTTTGATTGAGTGTGTGTTGATTGATTCTTTCTTTGAGAGACCCAATTTTCGTTCTAACGTGGGGTCTCTCTCTCACTCTCTCACTCTCTCTCTCTCTTTGATCTGTGACACGAGATTTTGGTTAAAAAAGAAATCATCAAGCGAAAATTACTTTTTTTTTTTTTTGAATTTTAACTGTCGAAAAAAGAATCTAAAGAAAATTCAATTCAACGGTTATTAGAAGAGACTAGATTAAAAGACAGAGACGAGAGGAGATCAGGGGGAAATTGCGAACTGAAGTTACTGAACTGAAAAATGATAAGGGGTACTTCGGTAAATTAACGAAAGAAGTGATGGGTGAGAGAGAGCGAGGCCTCCAGTATACGTGTTCAATTGAATTTTTTATAAATTATAATTATTGATTATTTATAAATAATTAAATTTTAATCATTTATTATTATTAAATATGTGTATGTGTCGATGGTTATAAAAAACGAGCATAAAAAAAATAGCTCCGATAATCAAAGGTATTTTCGAAATTGGGAGCACAGATTCGGTCATTTGGTGCGTGTGGTTTTTACTTTTAGTTTCTGTTTTTGTTTTTATTATTTTACAAATAATAAATTTACAAATATTTGTGTACAAATTTCTTTTGTTTTCCGCCTTCGGTGTTGTGTGTTTGTGTACTTTTGTAGTGTGAACAAAAATTTTTATTGTAATTTTTTTAGGTTAATTATCAATTTTCCACTTGATAAATAGATTAAGTATTATTTATCAAGAAAATTTTGAATTTTTTTTTTCTACTTATAATTTGAAAATTATTTATTTTTCACATGATAAAGTTAAAATATGTACAAATTATTTATTTAATTTAAGGAAAATTATTTATTTTTCATCTTATAAAAATGAAAAAGTGAACAAAATTGAAACTTAAAGTGGAAAATTAAATTATTTCAAAATTTTCATGATAATTTCTCTTCTTTTTTTTTTTATTGTTTTTCACTTGAAGTGTTGTTGTGTTTGTGTACTTTTGTACTGTGAGAGTGAGGAACTGTCACGTGTGGCTCGTGAGAGTAACGTGACACGATATTGCAACTTCTCGTGAGAATCTAAAGGAGTTCTATGTAAAGAAATAAAAGTTTTGGGGGTAATAAACTAATAATACGGTAATAATCCCCAATCTGTTGTGTTTTCTCAAATAAAAGCATAATTTGTTTAACGATAATAATCCAATCTTTTATGTTTTCACAAATAAAAGTATAGTTTGTTTGTTTATTATAAGCTAGGGTTGGAAACCTGTTATTAAAATATGGTTGAGTCGGGAATAGATTAGGCAGAAAAATCTTAAATGTTTAACAAGATTTGAAATATTGAATGTTTATCCGGATTGTTTTTCATTTCGAATCCTGAATTTTATCCTAAGATTTCCAAATTTCAAATCATTCAGTGAAGGATTTTGGACGATTTTCGTTCTAATTTAAAAAATTGATCGAGATTCAGAATAATTTTTCGTTCCTACTCTAATTGGAACTGGACGAGACCAATTCGAGATAAAATATCTCGATTTTCATCCCTAATCGGGAACACCTAAATCAACTTTGGTGATGGTATATTTAGATATAAAAACACTAAACATACTCACAAAAATACCGAAAAAAAATCACAACTCTCACTATAAAAAGTTGGGATTTTTTTCGAGATTTTTTTGAGTACGAATATCATTGTCCATTTTCAGTGTGTTTGGTTGGGGGGTTTTGGAGGGGAGGGGAGGGGAGGGGTTATTTTAAATTATGTTTGTTTGGTTTAATTTTTTTAAGGGGACGGGAGCAAAATCCCTCATAAGGCAATTTTAGCTCCCCTCCAAAAGCGAGGGGTTTTGGAGAGGAGAGAAAGTGAACAATTAAAATTTTAAATACATTGACTAATTATCCATACTTATACATTAAAATCCAAAATTGTCCTAATTACAAATCTATCTTATATTTACTTTATCATTCAATTCTTCTTATTCTCTTCTCTTATATTTGCTTGACCATTCACTTCTTCTCTCTTTTCTCAGGTACGCTCTCTCTCCTCATTTTCTTTGTTTTTTGTTTTTCTTCTATTGTTTTATTCTTTGCTTAATTCAAAGATAATATAAGTCTATATTGTTTTAATTTTATTTATAAAAGGCTACAAGGATAAAATAGTAAATTAGTTTTAAAATCTCTCCCCTCCCTTCTTGAACCAAACATATATCTAATTAAAAACTCTATCCTCCTCCCTCCCCTCCTCTCCCCTCATTTGAACCAAACATATATTTAATTAAAATCTATTCTCTTCCATCTCATCCTCCCCTCTCCCATCCTCTCCTCTCCCTTTAAAATCTCTCACCTCCCCTCCCCTTGGTTGAACCAAACAGTCCCTTAGATATTCAAATATGCATATAATAGACCGAATATGCATCTAAAATATAAAGAAAAAAATCTGACGCAATTAATACACATTAAGGAACTCAAAATCCTTTTCATATGTGGAAAAGATGATGGTTTACGATCCAGCTAATGAGTGATTCCTTTTTTTAAAGTATAGAGTTACAAATAGTTATATCCTAATGATGGAAATTCAACATAGTGATGTAACTTTGTCATTTTTAATAAGAATTTAGGGACATGTTTGCTATAAATAGAGGAATTATGTCCTTGATTACAAAAACTCATAATTTCAGGGACCTTTATTATAACTCTGAAAATTTAGGTACGTGGACCAAAATAGCCTTAGGGGAGCGTTCAAATGTCTTTATTACAAGTGATGGGAATTGAATGTGATATGTGGAAGTATACCAAAAATCCAAAACCCAAATTACTTTATTGACTATGAACAAAAGATAATTAACTAAATTTACATTTGATGTTTCAATCTTTTATGTGATTGTATTATGTTATTAGTCCTCAAGAGCCGTGGTTTGGTGGTATAGGATTCAGATCTCATTTTGAGATTTTGGATTCGAATTCAGGGAGTGCGTTTCTTGTAAGAGTCTGGGACAGCCGGAGATTTTACCTGCTTCACTTATGTTATTAAAGTTTTTGAGAGTCTACTTAAAACCGTTTGTTTTACGATTGTAGTTAATATTTTTCAAAACTAAATTATATTTTTTTTGGCGAAGATAAAATTATAAATAATGTAGGCTATAATATGCGTCTTTAAAAAAAAAATATTGTTTTAGGCAGAAAGGATATATAATACACGCTTATTCAGTTATTAAACCGTTATTATATTCAATATCATAAACATATTACATTAATTTATGTGATATTTTTCTAGGGTTGGCGGATGGACCGCACTTTGAAAAACTCAATTATATTTTAAGTATTTTGTATTTAAGTTCAGGTCTGAAAAAATATACTAAGAGTATCAATTAAAAATATAATCAATTGGTTTTTTTTTTTCATTATTTTGAAAATATTAACAAATACTAATTGAATTTAGTGGTGAGTTTTCCAAAATCCGGCCTATTTACCAACCGTAATTTTTTCTAAATAAAAAATTATATGTGTACATATTCTGATAAAAGGACGAGAAAATAACCTCAAAAAATGTAGTTTTGTTGTTGTTAATTACATACTTTTTTTTTTAAAAAAAAAATCAATCAAAATTACGTATTTTTTATAATTCTTTTATCACCATTTTACACCAATATCATTTATCTTTTCCATATATATATATATAATGCGATACATCCATTTCCCTCAAAACATTTACCATCAAAATATATTGTCTTTTTCTTTTCAATGTCCAATTCAAATTAAAAAAGAGAGAGACAGATTATTGTCCACTATTATTTTATTTTTATTTACCTACCTATTAGAAATAGAAGGAAAAAAATAGCTTCTTTTGAGAAATTGAGTGGTTGTCTAACATTATCGAAAAAGTAAAATAAAGTTTCATTATCCAAACAATTAAAGAAAGCTTCCAAGTATATTCCTTCTTTGTCTTGTTTCTAGTAGTGTCGGCAGCATGACAAGTTTCACATTTATTTACCAATAAACCTCGCCTTTTATCTTTGGATAAACAATTATGTGAGAGACATATACCGATGACGTGATACGATGATCTATATATATATATATATTATATTTAAAATTAATCAATAATTACAAGAAAGAAAAATTTATTAATTAATAATGTGTATTGAATATTCATTTACCCGAAATTAATATATTTCTCTTTCGAATTTTATAAAACTCGATTTTTTTCAATCATTCAATAATCTATACTATTCAAAACCCTCAATTTTTTATGAGTCTTTTACTACACCTTTTTTTTTTAATTATTCAACACCACAAATGTTAGCAGCCATAATATGATTGTCACTTACCTAATGTCAATAATAAAAGTATTATATCATTGTGTAAATATATTTTATCCCTAACTAATCTCCCTCACTTCTCTTACCTAAAGAGTTTTGTAAGGACTTTAAGGATTTTATCTTGTTTGTTTAAGTTTTTGTAATTAAATTAAGCATTTTTACTTTTAGTACTTTTAATTATGAACTTTTACTTTCCGTAATAAATTTTATTTTCTTTTATTTTCTTTTCTTTTATGTTCAGTAGTTAATTTACTGCTGGGGAAGGGTGAAGCTTTTTACTTTTATAATTTAGATTAATCTTCCTTAATTATAATATATACACTAGTTAAAACCTAACTTAATGAGGATACCGCTATATTGGTCGGTTAGTAATTATTTATAAATTGGTTTTAACCTGACTAAATTGGATACCGCCATATTGGTCGGTTGGTAATTAATTATAAATTTGACTTAATCAGGATACCGCCATATTGGTCGGTTGGTAATTATCGCGCAAAATTTATATATTATAATAAGGGAGATTTCTAAATTAGAAATAGTAAAGGTAGATCAATCTCACTTTAATTATAATATGGAAATTGTAATTTAATAATATGGATTAAAAGTTGATAGCGCTTAATGGCTGATTTTAATTATGTAACATAATGTGACACCGCTTATAGGACGGTCTTTAGGTGACAGATGATTACCGCCTATATGGCTGGTTTATGGATAAATAATAACATCGTCTTTATGGCTGGTTCAACTTAATTGGGTAATACTGGCAATTTCCATATTATAATAGTTTGAGATTTCTAAAGGTGAGTCCCATAACCTCCAGTATTTTATTTTTATTCTAGGGAATGATGAAACACAATATTAATAAGCTTAATAATTGATTTAATTATATTATGGGTAATTCTTTAGTTTGTTTATTGAGTCTTAAGCTTAATGCTTCTTATTATCTGATCACCAATAAGATTGATGTGGTAAACTTAAAATGAACTTGGAAAATGGATTTTAGCCATAATTGGAACTTGAACTTAGTGAATTCAGATAATTCGGTTAACATAGACATATGACTAATTGGGTTATTTGGGTATTTGCGTCTGACCATCGACAAAGACTTTTGCATAACTTCGTGTTCCATGTTAGCAAATTAATTTATTACACATTTATAAGAGAGTCAATTCATCTTTAAAATAATATTGTGTGGAGTCACGACCCTAGGTATTTTGTGTTTTCTGTTATTTTCCTTAGTATTTTCTTTTGTATTTTTATTTATTTATTTATTTAGCAAATCTACATTCAACCATCAATCAAGCAATCATTCTCTTCTCCCTCTAATTAGATACACGTAAATAAATAGAATCAACAATTAATAACAATAGTAGGAATTAAGTTCTCGTGAGATCGATATTTTTATACTACTTGAACAATACGTGCGCTTGCGTTATACGCGTGTGATTGCACCGGCCATATAGACATTTTTTTTAAAAATAAAAAATCAATCATTGTAACTATTAAATGTTATCACCACATTGATTATGAGCCATCATATGAGCTGTTTCATAAGTATTTATTATTATTTCCTGATCTTGCAACGACAGGACCAGCATCAAATCATTGAATTAATGGGACTGTGGACCAAGATTTGAAACTATTTAAAAAAACAATCAAAAATTACTATAAAAAAAAAAAAAAAAAAAAAAAAAAAAAAAAAATTCAAACTGTTTATTTTGCCACAGGCAAAAACAGGATCCCCAAATGAGATATGTTTGTTCCTTAATTAAAACGATTTTTAAAATTAAAAAACACAGTATCCTCTTCACATAAGAAAAGCGTCTGAAGATCAAGACTCACTTGAGTAATATAATATTTATCAAGTAATTAAAATTCAGTATTCAACCAAATTTATATTAGATATTAAATTAATTATCGTGATTTATTTAATATGAATTATTTTTGAATCTCATTTATTTTCTAATAGTTAATCCAATGTTGATCATAAGTTCGACACTTGATCCTAACTCTTTCTAAAGCGGTGACTTTCTTTACATAGGAAGTAACTATGTGCATGAGAAACATTATGCATTATTCTTGTACAAGCAATGATAAAGGGACTAAACAAGAATTAATGGAGAAAAAATCACCATCCGATGATAATTTTATCATGTTTTAATCTCATTATCATTTTTTTTCTTGGACACTTTGAATTATAAAATTAATGTAAATTAAAGTTCTTCTTGGTGGTGTAGGGTTCAGGGTCTCACCTTGAGGTCCTGGGTTCGAATTCAATGAGTGCATTCATTGTAAGATCTAGAACAGCCGAATGTTCTACCTACTCTGCTTAAGCTCATAATGAGTGGTTTGACAGTGGGGTTTCCAACGATTAAAAAAAAAAAGTTCCTCTTACGATTCTTGTATATACATGCATGCTTTGAAAAATTATTTTCAAATAAAATAGTTTTTGATTTCTCTGTGTCTAGAATTAATATTATTGACATTAAGGCACAAGACAACCACTCTTTCTATTATTACTATCATTTTGTTTGGATAAATTATTTGATCTCACCTGTTTAGAAATGATATTTAATTAGTATTTTTGAACCTATTATTAAAATATTGAAAATAATTTTTAACCTCGAGAAAATATTTTTAATATGATTTTAAGTATTTCTAAGCCGGTTATATATGTGTCGCAATTTTTTTTAAATGACATCTAAATATGAAATTACATAATTTTGCTCTGTTGTCAGTTGGAATATCAACATTAATAACAACAATATTTGTTTTAAATTATATTATGATGATGTTTAACCTAACAGAGATGATCTATTTATTTAATGAATACCCACTGCAGTTCTAGAAAGAAATAAAACAACTTTAAACTTGGATAAGAAGTTTCACCTGGTTAGTCACTAACTTCTTTATTCTCTTTTCTCTTGTCTTTTTGCTTTTGTGTGCATTAGTTTTATTATCTTTTTACTTTTGAATAAATTAGTTTGACGTTTGTGGGTATCGTCGCTGTAAGCCCTCACGAGACTACAACTCGTCCACTAGAGACACCTAGTGGTTTAAAGGCTTGTTGCATACGCTAAATGCAACCGTGATCCCTACGAAGTGGCTTAGTTTAATTTTATTTTAAAGATGTTTATGTTATTTTATCTTGTTGTTTTGCTCGAGGACTAGCAAAATGTTAGGTCTTGGGTGTGATGAGTGGTAAATGTATCACTATTTTCCACTCATTTGACCTAATATTTTATATAGTTTCTTGGGTTTTATGAATATTTTGATGTGTTTTGTGTTATTTTGTAAATAAATAAGTTTCAGGACTCTCTGGAGATGATTCGGGACCAAAACAGTGAAAAACAGACAAAAAGTGGCAAAACTATCTTTTGGCGCGTCGCGGCCGCTAACGTGCGCTTGACCTCTGCTAAAATACGCAGGGACACGTGGACCAATCATATGGGTTTTTCTAAAATACGCAGGATGCTAACGTGCGCCGAATCTGCTAACGTGCACCTGTCACGTGTCAACATCACAGTAAATCACGCTAACGTGTGCCGGACACGTGTCACCATAACATGCTATCGAAAATCACCATCGCCACGTGTCGCCTACGTGTCAGCCAGTGGCATCCACATCAGTCACATTCCAAGTCCGCTTGCCACGTGTCAGCCACATCATCATCAACCAATCATCTTGTGCCACGTGTCACAATCACACGGTGCTGACAATCAACATCTCCATGTGTCAGCCACGTCATCGCCACATCATCGCAATCATTGAGTTACCGACGACCTCTGCCACGTGTCACCTTATCGCGAATCCAAGTGCCACGTGTCGTTGCCTCCGCGTTCCACGCCGTAAATCACTGAGCGTCACGACGTGAAGAGGGTGACGCGTCGCTAAGGGTGGCAATGGGCCGGGCCGGGCTTGGGCCCGGGCTTTTTTTTGGGCCCGAATTTTTAAAAAAAATTTAAAAATTTAAAATATATAAATATAAAATATTTTACACTATATACAAAGACAATTCATAAATAAATCACAAGTTTCATTGATAAATTAACAATTTAAATGTTAAAAATAATAAAAATGATACAAACATATTAAATATATATATATATATATATTTATGTTTTTATTTTTAAAAAAATTTGGCCAGGCCCGGGCTTTTTCCACACCGGGCCGGCCGCGGGCTAAACTGCCACCCTTATGCGTCGCGACGCGCCCAGCTTACCGAGGCCTATAAATTCAGCTCGATTTCAGAATTCAAATCATGCTTTACTTTCTAAATTACTGAATAAGTAAATTCTCCGATTATTTTTACCATTCTCCATACACACAGCGAACAAAATATTAATCAACTCATTTTTTCCCACAATAGTCACAAGTGTAGTTGAGAATAGAGTAATATTTTTGTCCTAAAATTATATCAGAATTCACACCTTTTTTTTTAGCAATGAAATATTTTTCTGATATTTTTTTTAAATTTATATACAATATCATCCATCCATGTAACGAGCTTTGAGTCAGTGACTCCCAAACCAGTTGGCTTTAGGGCACTAGGTTTAAGACACCCCTACGGACTTAATTACTCAGACTTCATATATATATATTTTACAACATCTTTGATCCATGTAGCAAGCTTTGGGCCAGTGTCTCCCAAACCAGTTAGTTTTAGGGCACTAGGTGTTGAAGCACCCATACAGACTTAATAACTCGGATCTCAGACGTTTTTTTCCATCGCTTTTTTTAATGCTTCCTCCAACTAAATTAGAGCACTGATGTTACAAACTTTTTAATTACTTTAATGTGGTGGTAGGGACGTAGTAGAGAGAAACCCGAGATTTTGGTATCAGCGCCAGAGCATTTACTGTTCACAGAGGTGGTAAAATAGTGGATTTTTAATAGTGGTTGTGGTGGAGTTCTCTTCTCTGTGTGAGTAGGAGGGAACCGTCTTCACAAATATTGTCTAAACACTTTGAGAGTCAGTCAATCTTATAACTATGTCTACTGTAGAGTCTTCTTCTTCTTCATCTTCTACTTCTGCTAGTGAGTTAGTAAGAATATCTTATACTCTTTCCCTACCCCGTTCTTGTTCTAAAAGAATAGCCTCTAAAATTGAAAATCTTGTGGAATATTCACATGTTCCAGAAGGTGTTCAAGTTTCTAAGACCATTTCACTTCTTCTAAACCCTTATAACCTATACAAAAGACCCAGTAATGTCACTAGGAGTATTTGTACTCTTATTTCTACACATCGTCCGATTGTTAAAGAATATGTCCAGTCCTCCAAGCTGGATCAGTGTGCTTTACGAGCTACACATGATGAACTATATGTAGATCTGGAGATACCGAAATATTTCGTCTCCAGCTGGAAATCAGAAGGGTACACTCATTTCCATATGGGTGCTGTGAGAGTTATTCTAACTCTTCATAGAAGGAAATGATTACCAGTGACGGCCAGACTTGCTTTGTTGGATTCCAGATTCAAAGAGTACCAACACGCGGTGATTGGCACTGTTCTCACCACTCTCCATGCTGGGAGTGTATTGCTGACCTTCTACCCAAATTATAATCTGTCTTTACATGATCCAAATCTGCCGACTGCCTTCAAGATCCAAGTTCAGATCCAAGATGCAACACAGATCGAGTCTTCGATGATGGCTACCTTACACCATCAACTGGTGTACCGTCTGTAAGATCATTCTATTGATCTTCCATCTGCCACAGCATCCAAAGATGCTCTTATGATTTTGGCAGATCAGACATCTACTGACAAGGTGCCAACAATAGTACAGATCCCACGACAGATCGAGAAGGAAGAGCTGTTAAAGCTCATGCCTTTGGAATGGCTGACCAACTATGAAAAGTTCCTACAGAGTTCTCAGCCTGTCCAAAGCACTCAAGCTGTCTTCTCCAGACAGATTGATGGTACTGTTCGCACATCTTTTGCTAAGCCAGAGCCAGTTGAAAGTGCGATACCATTTTCCTGTATGATTTCTCCAGATCCGACCAATGGTCTGAGAGAAAACGATATCCCGATCGAAGCTTTTGATTCAGATGGCTTTCCGGTCTATACTTCAAAGATCGATGGTCATTTCTTATGGGATGCCCCAGGGTCAGACATGTGCAACCCAGATTGTGACTATCATCTCCTTGATGATAGTGAGGATGAAGAAGATCTCCTCAGGAGGAGGAGAAGAATGAAGTCAAAGAAGCCAAAGTCTCCATGCAAACCAGAGAAACCATGGCGAGATGACACAGACCACAGTCATACAGTTGGCGTTACAGAACGAAAAGAGCCTCAACCTAAGAGGTTCATAGAAGAAAGGAAGAAAGATGAGATACTGCTTAAAGATGAATCTGGACAGATCATAAAGCGTATCCCACTCATCAGCTGCCGTCCAAAGAAAAAATGGACTGCTAAGCCTCTTCTACAGATGCAACCTTGCATGATGTTCCAGCCTTCAAAGTCTTCTTACCAGGAGCAGTTCCCACCGCTAGAGAAGATCGTTGACCCACAAATTAAGGTTGTTGCTAAGCCTTATATCCAGCCAACTACTGTCATACCCAATGGTCAATTGGAAGAACCTAGACAACATGAAGCTGTGCTAAACTGACACACACAGAATGCTAGAGTTCAAAATACTGTACTTCGCAGTATTGAAACTAAGGTGGACCATGTTGTTCAACATGTTCAGAGGATAGAGACAAAGGTGGATTCATTAGCCAACACGCTACAAATGATGTATGAAGATACGGTGGCTCAAATTGCTCAGCTAGATAGATAGATGAGAACCATGGTCTCTCATAACTATTTTGGTCCAGAATTTGACCATAAAGAAGCTAAGATGAAAAAACTAAAAGCAGAACTTGCAAAAATGGAAGCCGACAGGTGTACACCATTTGTTCCACAGGCTTTCACACCTAGCCCATTTTCACCAAGCTTTTCATACCCAGCCTATCAACCTTACCCACCTTCATCATTTACCTCATCCCAAACAGACTGGTAAAAAATCTATGGAAGTGTCCATAATACTTGGAAACTAACACCACCAAAACGACAGTATCCAGAAAACCCAGTTCCACCTATACATACGCAACCTTTACCCCAGCCGATATCTCAACCAGGACATTCACAGCCCTACACACGTCCTTCCCAAACACAAACCTATGTTCCAGAAACACAGTTTCCTACCATACCGTTACAAACACCTCAACCTCAACCGACTGTTACAACCCAGCAACTTTATACCCAACAACTCTCAACCAATGAGCCTGAACCTGAAAGTTCTGAACAGTCTCAGGAATCCTCAGAACCTGAGAGTGATTCCACCCAGATCGTGTCCAGTGACTCAGATGATATGACAGACATCACAAAGATGTTGATGGCCACATCTACTGGATCAAATGAGCCAATGACCGAAGAACCTGAAGATATTGAATATGTACCTACATGTACAGCTACACAGTCACAACCGGCATCTTCCAAGCCAGTTACAGGTCCTTGGTTCACATTTGATGATATCCCACCGTCCAAATGTGAACCAAGGACCTGTAACTGGCTTGGAAGATGCCGGTTGTGACTGTGTAACTGTACCTGTAGGTACATATTCAGTATCTTTAGGTTCTTCGGTCATTGGCTCATTTGATCCAGTAGATGTGGCCATCAACATCTTTGTGATGTCTGCCATATCATCTGAGTCACTGGACACGATCTGGGTGGAATCACTCTCAGGTTCTGAGGATTCCTGAGACTGTTCAGAACTTTCCGGTTCAGGCTCATGGGTTGAGAGTTGTTGGGTATAAAGTTGCTGGGTTGTAACAGTCGGTTGAGGTTGAGGTGTTTGTAACGGTATGGTAGGAAACTGTGTTTCTGGAACATAGGTTTGTGTTTGGGAAGGACATGTGTAGGGTTGTGAAGGTCCTGGTTGAGATATCTGCTGAGGTAAAGGTTGCGTATGTATAGGTGGAACTGGGTTTTCTGGATACTGTCGTTTTGGTGGTGCTGGTTTCCAAGTACTATGGACACTTCCATAGATTTTTGACCAGTCTGTTTGGGATGAGGTAAATGATGAAGGTGGGTAAGGTTGATAAGCTGGGTATGAAAAGCTTGGTGAAAATGGGCTAGGTGTGAAAGCATGTGGAACAAATGGTGTACGCCTGTCGGCTTCCATTTTTGCAAGTTCTGCTTTTAGTTTTTTCATCTCAGCTTCTTTATGGTCAAATTCTGGACCAAAATAAATTGTTGATTCTATTTATTTATAGGTATCTAATTATAGGGATAAGATAATGATTGCTTGATTGGTTGGTTGAATGTGGATTTGCTAAATAAAAAAATAAATAAAAATACAAAAGAAAATACTAAGGAAAATAACAAAAGACACAAAATACCTAGGGTCGTGACTCAACACAATATTATTTTAAAGATGAATTGATTCTCTTATAAATGTGTAATAAATTAATTTGCTAACCTGGAACACGAAGTTATGCAAAAGCCTCTGTCGATGGTCAGACGCAAATACCCAAATAACCCAATTAATCATATGTCTATGTTAACCGAATTATCTGAATTCATTAAGTTCAAGTTCCAATTATGGCTACCCACGCCCGACAGATATATGTCTATCCTGTAAGAAAATCTATTAAAGGGTTATCTATCCTCAAGGAAGATCGTTAGCTATTGAATCTAAGGCTGAAACCTAAAATCCATTTTCCAAGTTCATTTTAAGTTTACCACATCAATCTTATTGGTGATCAGGCAATAAGAAACATTAAGCTTAAGACTCAATAAACAAACTAAAGAATTACCTATAATATAATTAAATCAATTATTAAGCTTATTAATATTATGTTTCATCACTTCCCTAGAATAAAAATAAAATGCTGGGGGTTAGGGGACCCACCTTTATAAATCTCATATTATTATAATATTGAAATTGCCAGTATTACCCAATTAAGTTGAACCAGCCATAAATGCGGTGTTATTATTTATCCATAAACCAACCATATATGCGGTAATCATCTGTCACCTAAAGACCGTCCTATAAGCGGTGTCACACTATGTTACATAATTAAAACCAGCCATTAAGGCGATGTCAACTTTTAATCCATATTTTTAAATTACAATTTCCATATTATAATTAAAGTGAGATTGATCTACCTTTACTATTTCTAATTTAGAAATCTCTCTTATTATAATATATAAATTTTACGTGATAATTACCAATCGACCAATATGACGGTATCCTGATTAAGTCAAATTTATAATTAATTACCAACCGACTAATATGGCGGTATCCAATTTAGTCAGGTTAAAACCAATTTATTAATAATTACCAACCGGCCAATATAGCAGTATCCTCATTAAGTCAAGTTTTAACTAGTTTATATATTATAATTAAGGGAGATTAATCTAAATTATAAAAGTAAAAAGCTTCACCCTTCCCCAGCAGTTAATTAACTACTGAACATAAAATAAAAGAAAAGAAAATTTATTACAGAAAGTAAAAATGCATAATTAAAAGTACTAAAAGTAAATATTCTTAATTTAAATTACAAAAACAAAAAGAAACAAGATGCAATCCTTAAGTCCTTACAAAACCTAAGGAATGCATGATTTGAATTCTGAAATCGAGTTGAATTTATAGGCATCGGTAAGCTGGGCGCATCGCGACGCTCCGTGATTTGCGGCGTGGAACGCGGAGGCGACGACACGTGGCACTTGGATTCGTGATAAGGTGACACATGGCAAAGGGCGACGGCAATTCAATGATTATGCTGATGTGACGATGACGTGGCTGACACGTGGCGATATTGATTGTCGTCACCGTGTGATTATGACACGTGGCACAAGATGATCGGTTGATGATGATGTGGCTGGCACGTGGCAAGCTGACTTGGCATGTGACTGATGTGGGTGCCACATGGATGACACGTAGGTGATACACGATGGCAATTTTCGATAGCATATGATGGTGACACGTGTCCGGCGCACGTTAGCATGATTTGTTGTGATGTTGACACGTGGCAGACGCACGTTAGCAGATTCGGTGCACGTTAGCATCCGGCATATTTTAGCAAAACCCCTCTGATTGGTCCACGTGTCCCGGCGCATTTTAGCAGAGGTCAGGCGCACGTTAGCGGTCGCGACGTAGGTTGCGCGTCCCGACGCGCTAAAAGATAGTTTTGCCATTTTTTGTCTGTTTTTCACTGTTTTGGCCACGAATTACCTCCAGAGAGTCCTGAAACTTTATTTATCTAAAAAAACACAAAACACTTCATAAAACCCAAGAAACTATACAAAATATTAGGTCAAATGAGTGGGAAATAGTGATACATTTACCATTCATCACTATCAACCCAATATCATTGGAAATCTTGGTAATAAAATTTAACAAATTTTTAGATTTATTGATTGAAAATCTTGATCTATAATGCATTTAGGGTCGTTGGATCAGGCTGAGATTTACCAAGAGACCCGGACCCGGCCCAGATCTGCATAGAGACCCCTCGGAATCCCATTGGTATTATGACTATGTGTCTATGGGAGTCCGACATCAGGGTAGGTGTATTTGGTCTTAACCTGAGACTTGCACCGCTAATACTTACGACAATCAATAAACTTTAGTTGAGGTCGTCTAGGACTCTAACCGGTTCTGTGTACGCCAACTGCTGGGTATATTGAGAATCGTAGAGTATTGGGTGTGATGTCAAGACGGAAGTATCACTTCAGTCATAGTGGAGATGATGTCACGCAGGATACGGTATTAGTGCTCTTAAGTGTTGCGCAACCATCGGGATATTATGACTAGGTCATGCATATCCGATTATAGAGACTAGTTACCAGACATCCGACATGTGCTTCGGACGGGGCAGACACTTATCCAGCCCCAGCCCTAGCACGTGACTATCCGATACTGGGCCGATATACACAATACTTGGTATACTACGCTTGATACAGATCTTAAATATTCTTAGATGGATATGACCGGAGAATTGGGTAGACTTCGTTCTTGCTAAAGCCGTGCTTGCTAAAGCCGATCGGTAGGTAGACGTAGTACTTGGTACGTACGTGATTCGGATACTCCGACGACCGTATTTACTACCGAATTATCCGGGGATCTCATGTCGCTTCCCAAGATTCACCGATGACGTATGACTCGTACTTTTATTAATCTGGGATTAATATGATGAGAGAGAAAATTAATCTGGGATTAATTACGGAGATATTTTATCAGGGATAAAATACTATAAAAGAGAGATAACGATTAATTTAGAATTAATCGGTAATTAATATATTTGATATATTAAACGAAATTGGATTTCGACGCGGAATTAAAATTAGATTTTAATTCGGGCGAGCGAATTAATTTAGAATTAATTCGTTAGCGACGTGAATAGTGATTTCGCTAGGCGTAATCATTTAATCACGACGTGACGGAAAATTCATTAATTTGGAATTAGTGAAACCGAGCCCGAGATTATTTACGAGCGCATTCGCATTTCGAATTCGAGC
The DNA here is from genome assembly GCA_019454045.1 of Zanthoxylum bungeanum. Classification (NCBI taxonomy): domain Eukaryota; kingdom Viridiplantae; phylum Streptophyta; class Magnoliopsida; order Sapindales; family Rutaceae; genus Zanthoxylum; species Zanthoxylum bungeanum. The sequence goes on from SKCR01025192.1 coordinate 232,946, forward strand.
GCGACTCGTCAAATCAAGCGTCAATCGCTAGTCGAATCTAGCGTCACATCAAGCGTCAAATCATGTCACTTTGAGTGATGTGACACTTGATTGATTGATGGGATTGATTGATTGCTAGTGATGGATGTGATTGGTTAGTCAAAGAGTGTTAAACACTCAAGCTCACATTTGTCATTTGGAATGACAAATTTGCCTATTTGACTTTTTGTTTTTTGGTATATGTTTTTTTGGAAAAACATATTACAAAACAATTAATCACAATTCAATTTTTTCCTCTCTTTCTCTCCCTCTCTCCTCACGCATTTTTCTTTGTTTCTTAGGCAGTGAACTGCCGTGTGGTTCAAAGAAAATGGGGAAGCAAGTGTGATTTTATGGTAAAATTGAGAGTGCTAGCACACTCCGAGATCATGCCAAGGTGATAGGGAAGCATACCCATGAGCCGAGAACCATTACGATGAAGCTTGGAGCTTCAAATCATGAAGACAAGGGGCGAAATTCACTATTCACAGCAGCCCACTGCCTTGAAAAAGTGAGCAGAATTCGAATTTTTGTTGCCCAAATCGTCGCTCAACCGCTCGATGTAAGTATTCCGCACTTCCGTCGTTGTATTCACTTGTGATTCATGCTTGAGTTTTGATCTTGGGACCTATAGAAACTCCAACAATGGCATCAAGAGCTTAGGTTAAAAGCATGAAAAAGTTAGGGCTAAAATTTGGGCAAACTTGATTTTGAGCATGATAAATTAAATTGGATGGATTTGTATGCTTAATTGTGTTTGAATTGAAGATTGATTGGGTCAATTTCAAGAAAATTTGATTGGATCATTTTTCCCCAAATTTCCTCCTTGGCCGAAATGTGATGCCCTTAATGTCTTGGGATTTTTGATTTTTGACAATTGGATGTGTTGGAAATCATTCGGGATGATGATTTAACGACGATTGCGGAATCAATTGGATTGAATTCGATTCGGACGAAAAATCCCCAAATTGCCAAGTATGTCATGAAACTTGAAATTGGGTAAAATTGATTTGAGCATGCAATTATGAAATTGGATGATTAAGTATGCTTAATACATGTTTAATTGATGATTGGTTGGATCAATTTGATTAAATATTGTTTGGAACAAATTTCCCCAATTTTGATGTGTTGGCCGAATAGGAGAATGCCCTAAATCTTGGTAATTTTGTTTCGTTGATCATTGGATGACTTGAAACGATTGAGGATGTTGATTTAATGTTAATTTGGATTTAATTGGATTGAATTCGGAATTGACATAAATTAGTCCACATTACCGAGAGTATTAAAGCATGTAATGGGTTTGATTTTAATCTTAATGTGTTGGACATGTGATGATGAGATAAGCATGATTAGTTAGCCTAATTTGTGTTTTAGAAATGTTAATTAGGTGATTAATCATGACATACACTTTAGGTAATTAAATTGCGAAATTGGATTTGTGTAATTTAATTAATTGGGCTAATTTTGGAAATTGAGCTTGAATTGTTGTTATTGGGCTTATTGGGCTTTGTTGTACAAAGTTTGTTTTAGGCAAAATTGGTTGGATCCAATTGGGCCCAAAACCGCATCCATAAAGCCCAAATGCAACATAATGGACCTTTGTAATTTAATTGGGCCTAATGGGCCAAAATTAATTTAAAGGCTTATGGGGTAAATCCCGGATTGGACTTTGGTTGCGGGTTTGACCCGAGTTGACCAAAAGTCCACGCCTTAAGAAATTAATTAAAAGCCCATTGGACTTTAATTAAGTTGACGTTGGACGTTAATCAGGCTTTGAGACCCGTAACAATTAAATTTGGAATTTAATTCGAAAAAGGTTTATTATTAAAGTGTGATATTTAATTTGGAATTAAATAGTGAATTAGAATTAAATACATATTAAATTGGATTTAATTATGTAGTTTAATTAATTCGAGAATTCGTACTTTAAGTACTTATTCGCAAAAACGAGTTTGACTCGACAAAATCAAATCGTTGTTTGAACATTGGATGATCATTAATTATCAAGATTAATTAATTGGATTAGATTGATTGATAACATGCTTGAGTGAATACATGGTTGTGATGCATGAATAATGTATATCAGATGGATATTGGAGATGGGTGGGGCAATTTTAGAAATTGTTGTAATAAATTTGATTTATTAATTGGACCTGCGTGTCCAGCCTTATCACCTCTATTCTTTGTATTCTCTTCTCACCTATTCCCCTCAATGTAAATGAGGTTTCTTTAGAAGTGTAGTGTAACGGGTAGAAGAAATATTTGTGCTAGCGGGAGAGAGAAAGTGAGAGATTTGATCTAGGATCAATGTGTAAAATATCCATCCGCATATCATTATTATTTTATCATATGCGCTTTATTATGTGTTTAGAATGCATGTTTAAGGGTGTATGATGATGAGACCTTAACAAAGATAATAAATTGGTTGCCAATTTGCACACGAAAAACCCTCATCAAATATCATGCGTTTTTCCTTCCATTGAGTGATTCTCACTCAAGATCCGAGACGGCATTGGGTTGTTGGCCAAAGTCAAGCCCTTTGTCTGTCGAAGATGTGTTTGAATCACGAAGGCTTTGTTACATGTCAGTGTCTTGTCCAAGTTGTGGTTTGTTGGCCAAAGTCAAGACCACTTCTTGTCCATCGACATTGATTACGAAGCTTTCCATGGTCAATGGGTCGCGCTTGACTGGGATCATTAGGTTTGTTGTGCCAAAGCCAAGGCCTAGTTGATTCAGAGGAAAAAGGTTAGGTAATACATTGGATGTATTGGCATATATAAGATATATGTTTAGGATTTGGAAGTCCACCTACTGGATCTAGGAATTGGATTGGATCCAATTGATCTTAGAGATCTACCTAGTTAATTATCATACAATTTGTTGGCCAAAGTCAAGATTGTGTGATATTTAACGGGATCCTAGCCCACTAGGAAACACGGTTTCCCGAGTACTCGACAGAGGGTTGGAGGCTCGCCGAAAAATAGTGGGAGGCAAGAATTGAATTTGCAATACTCGTTCAATTACTCGCCATACCGCTCATTTAAATTATTTCGTCATTAGATTAAATGTTAGTTGGACTAATATTTAAATTGTTGTTTTATTTAACAGTTGGACTGTATTATAGTTGATTATATGTAATTGGATTATATTAATCAATATATTTGAATTAATTAATTTCAGTTTACAGTTGATTTTATAATTGGATTATAGTAATCAATGTAATTGAGGTTAATTAATTTAGATTATATTTGATTATATAGTTGGACTATTATAATCATTATAATAAATAGTACCACAAATCGTTGATTAAATAGTTGGACTATTAGAATCAAGATAGATATGAAAGATTAGTGTTTAAGACATAATCCTGGGTGAAAATGTATTTAAACGACTTTAATTTTCAAATTGGGAATAATTTCAGGATGGTCCTGGAAAATAATAAGTTATTTTATTTGATAAAATAAGCCTAAGATCGGAGTTAAGCAAATAAGTGGAACATGATATTTGGAATATTCATGTAATGATAACTTTAGTGCTTAATCCATAATACTTGTCATATAGACTCCTTATTTCTTATCAGAACTAAGGATTAGATTCTTAAAGTATGATATTGAAATTGAGGATATTCAAAGATTGATCTTGGAAGTACTTTTAAAATGCAAAATAATTCTTGGAGAATTAAAGACTATTCTCAAGGAGATAAACTCCTTAATACTTGTAAGATAAACTTTTTAATACTTGTCAGATAGACTCCTTAATTTCTTTATCAGAACTAAGGATTAGATTCTTAAGTATGATATTGAAATTGAAGGATATTCAAAGATTAGATCTTGGAAGTACTTTTAAAATTGCAATAAATAATTCTTGGAGAATTAAAGACTATTCTCAAGGAGATAAAGTCAAAATTTGCAATTAGCAAGTAGTGCAAGGCACACCTTACTTCAATATTCTGGAAACCCGAGGCTTGGTTAAAGGCAAGTGGAATATTGAAAATGACAAAGGCAAAATCATTATAGTCTTCTTGGAAGATAAATGACATATCTCAAAATGTCTGCACAATTGTGGCAAACGGAATCGCGAAGCGTGACTGTCGTTTGGACAAAGCAGACATGAAGGAATTGAAGACGAGCAAGGCTCTGACTTCAAATATGTTTGTCAAAATTATGTTCATTACTAGTATTAAAATTGGATTTTTTAGATACTTGATATGGTACATAATAATATATATATTGATGTTCAGAATCTGCTATGAGCAGGATTAGAGAACTGTTATAATGTAACTAGTTTGACTAGATACATTATCTCTTTATCAATGTTTAACCCACTGCGGGTGAACCTTTATATTTTAGAACACTAAAGTGTTTTATTATATAAGGATGATATTGAGATAAACACATTAGATGTGAATAATAGAATTTATATTTTGAATATAAATAAATCTCAAATATATATAATGACAAACAAATAGCTCAAAATGATTTGATCAGAAGAAACTAATTATGGCATTGTTGTCTGGGACACAATCGAACAAGACTCGTATATCCACACTTTCGAGAGTGGGTACTCGGACTGTTTTGATTCCAATCAAATAAAGTCTACGAATCTAGTTTATTGGGCAATGTGCCTAAAACACTATTTACTTGGTAAAAGTGTAAAATGCCATCATCTATTAGCCCTTGTTCATAGTGAAGCAAGTGGGCCCATGTCTAGCTAGGCTAGATGCGGATATGAATATTTCGTGACCTTACGGATGTGGCATCGCGTTATGGTTATGTGTTTCTTTTGAAGAACACGAATCAGAAACTTTTAGAGTTTCGACACGAAATAGACAAATAGATCGACTATAGTATTATACCGTCACGGTAAGACCGTAATGGAAAATACTTAAGCAGTAAGTTTCTTATATACTTGAAAGAGTATAGTATTCTTTCAAATGAGGACTCCTCCCGGAACACGTCAAAGTGACGTTGTGTCCGAACGGATTAACCGAATCATGTTAGACATGATAAGGCTAATCATGAGTCGCTCTGAGCTACCATTTCCTTCAACGGATAAGTTTTAACAGTGCAATAACTTATTTAGAATAAGGTTCCATAATAATCTGTTTGACAGATTACATATTAGATATGAACGGGAAAGAAACCGGGTTTCTCATTCCTGACCATTTGGGATGCTAGGCATATGTTTGGATAATACCAAACTAAAACCTAAATTGGATAAGTGCCAAATTGGTTATCCTAAAGGAAACCATAAGTATAGTACTTATAAATCTCACATGAGAACAATATGATTGTTGCTCACCATGCGGTTTTCCTAAGAGGAATACCGATATGCAGTGGTAAGTGGGAGGATGGTGATACTCGATGAAAATTGGAGTAATACTGTTCGAGGCATGAAATCCTTAATGGAACACATATAGTTCATCAAGGATGAAACTATTCCATTAATCTTCGAGTACACAAGAACCACGTAGATCGGAGAGAGTCAGAAAACAACCTGGGGTATGGGTTTCTGATCTCACCTCATAAAGATGTTAATCTTTTAAGGTATACCAACTGATTACGTATGAGGTAGTGATACAAGGTATCGACTCCCTATTATGACAAAGTGTCATGAGTCCGAAATGGATTCCATGTATATCAACAAGTTTGGATACTAGTTGATGTACCATAAGACATTGTGCCTATTGGTACTTTATAAGTCTTCAAGGAAGACATACATGGAAGGCAACATACCAACGTACTAAGCTAGGCTTGTAAAGAAAAGGTAGAGTTATCAACATTGTGTTGATTCCGACGAAACCTTTTACCTGTTGCCATTGTAAATCCATTTGGATAATGCTTGCTAAAGCTGTGTATTTCATTTATGAAATATGACAGCTTAACGGAAAATCGCTTTCCTGAAAAGGAAACCTTTGGGAGATGTTTATAACATCCTGTCGGTTTTGTCGTACCATAACAAGCAAACAAGGTTTGCAGGTTATTCGATCCATGTTTGGATTGAAGCAAGCATAGGTTCTAGGAATTATCGTTTTGATGTAATCATAATGGAGTATGATTTAATTCAAAACGAAATGATTCTTGTGTATATAAAAGGGTTAGTGGGAGTGCACTGACATGAATGTCATGTAAGATAATGATAATATGTCATTTCTTGGAAATGATATTCCCATAAAATAATCGGTGAAAGCTGGGCTTCCCTGATAACGACTATAAGTCGTAACAGAGGTACTATACAAGAGTATAACGGTACAGTGAGCTGGAAATCTTCCTAGCAAGATTCTGTTGCCAAATAAACAACAAATGCGGATTATTGCTGCAGCTGAGGCAGCAATAGAAGCCATTTGGATCGATAATAAATCTAATTAGATTAGATATAGTTCTGTTAGCGGCTGAGCTAGGCGTCAGCACAGGCTAAAGAATTAATGGTCTCATCAACGATCCAGATATATATACTTCTATATTCATCTGATTCGTTCGGATCATACATCGTGGCGATGTGATGATCGTATAAATTGTGTCAGACGATAATCATGCAAATCCGCTGACGAAAACCTTTCCTCAGCAATTTGAGCCAAACAGTACATAGTTCGGGTGTCAGACACTCGAGTGACTGGCTATAGGCCAAGTGGGAGATTGTTGGACAGTTATGACCCATAGCGTCACTATTTGTACAGATCACGGTGTTGTTGTACAAATTAACTATGTGACAAAGGAGATTGCACTCTCATCGTTTGTGATTAGATCACCATAGATATATAAATGAAGAGAGGTCCATATGATTAGTTCCTGGATTGAGAATGATATGAGACAGTATCAGTCCACGAAGGATTAATCATTAAATATCCCTAGCCGGAGTATTATCGAGACAGGACATCGATAATGCGGAATAGGCTAGTATTGCACTTGTGCGCGTTGTGAGGGCACAACGACATAGTTCTCATATATTTAAGTATTGGATACTTATGCAAGTGCGATAGGAGGTTGTGTTTCACCGATGGTACGGGAAACAGCTTCGCTCTGGATAGACCCCTCGGAATCCCATTGGTATTATGACTATGTGTCTATGGGAGTCCGACATCAGGGTAGGTGTATTTGGTCTTAACCTGAGACTTGCACCGCTAATGCTTACGACAATCAATATACTTTAGTTGAGGTCGTCTAGGACTCTAACCGGTTCTGTGTACGCCAATTGCTGGGTATATTGAGAATCGTAGAGTATTGGGTGTGATGTCAAGACGGAAGTATCACTTCAGTCATAGTGGAGATGATGTCACGCAGGATACGGTATTAGTGCTCTTAAGTGTTGCGCAACCATCGGGATATTATGACTAGGTCATGCATATCCGATTATAGAGACTAGTTACCAGACATCCGACATGTGCTTCGGACGGGGCAGACACTTATCCAGCCCCAGCCCTAGCACGTGACTATCCGATACTGGGCCGATATACACAATACTTGGTATACTACGCTTGATACAGATCTTAAATATTCTTAGATGGATATGACCGGAGAATTGGGTAGACTTCGTGCTTTGCTAGAAGCCGATCATGTCTCGTAAATCGGTAGAACGTAGTACTTGGTACGTACGTGATACGGATACTCCGACGACCGTATTTACTACCGAATTATCCGGGGATCTCATGGGTCGCTTCCCAAAGATTCACCGATGACGTATGACTCGTACTTTTATTAATCTGGGATTAATATGATGAGAGAGAAAATTAATCTGGGATTAATTACGGAGATATTTTATCAGAGATAAAATACTATAAAAGAGAGATAACGATTAATTTAGAATTAATCGGTAAATTAATATATTTGATATATTAAACGAAATTGGATTTCGACGCGGAATTAAAATTAGATTTTAATTCGGGCGAGCGAATTAATTTAGAATTAATTCGTTAGCGACGTGAATAGTGATTTCGCTAGGCGTAATCATTTAATCACGACGCGACGGAAAATTCATTAATTTGGAATTAGTGAAACCGAGCCCGAGATTATTTACGAGCGCATTCGCATTTCGAATTCGAGCGCGACTCGTCAAATCAAGCGTCAAATCGCTAGTCGAATCTAGCGTCACATCAAGCGTCAAATCATGTCACTTTGAGTGATGTGACACTTGATTGATTGATGGGATTGATTGATTGCTAGTGATGGATGTGATTGGTTAGTCAAAGAGTGTTAAACACTCAAGCTCACATTTGTCATTTGGAATGACAAATTTGCCTATTTGACTTTTTGTTTTTTGGTATATGTTTTTTTGGAAAAACATATTACAAAACAATTAATCACAATTCAATTTTTTCCTCTCTTTCTCTCCCCTCCTCCTCCTCACGCATTTTTCTTTGTTTCTTAGGCAGTGAACTGCCGTGTGGTTCAAGAAAATGGGGAAGCAAGTGTGATTTTATGGTAAAATTGAGAGTGCTAGCACACTCCGAGATCAATGCCAAGGTGATAGGGAAGCATACCCATGAGCCGGGAACCATTACGATGAAGCTTGGAGCTTCAAATCATGAAGACAAGGGGCGAAATTCACTATTCACAGCAGCCCACTGCCTTGAAAAAGTGAGCAGAATTCGAATTTTTGTTGCCCAAATCGTCGCTCAACCGCTCGATGTAAGTATTCCGCACTTCCGTCGTTGTATTCACTTGTGATTCATGCTTGAGTTTTGATCTTGGGACCTATAGAAACTCCAACAACCGTAGCCCAAACTCAAAATTTATCACACAAATTTATCGTCTGAAACTGTAAACTTAGAATACACTATTACAATGACGAACTCAAAATCAAAGAATAATACAAAACTTTTTCTTGACCTCTGACTGACTCACACTCTATCTACCTTGTATTGGTGGACTCCAACCTAATGACTGCATCAGTATCCGCCTCCCGAGCTCGTCCTCCGAGAATACCTACACCACCACAGAAAACTGGAAGGGGGGGGGGGGGTTAGATCATCGTTACGATAATGATTGGACTATAAAATTGAAAAGTTGCAATAAAATCATTTGGGTCTGAAATCAAAGTTGTTATTATATAAAAACTTTCTATTTTCTGTAAACCTCATCTGTAATCTCTTTTATAAAACTTGTTTTTTTGAAATCTGCTTTTGGAAACTGTTTCTAAAAATCTGATAGCTGAAACTCTTTTCTAAAAATCTATTATCTGAAACTGGTCTATATCTTAAAAACTTGACGTATGAGGGCGTTACGTATCGCCGTCCCCCCATATGCCTATCTGGAGCCAGGAATACAAAACCAAGATATTGAGGCGTTACGTATCGCCGTCCCCCAAAGCATGCACTCATGTCCCTGAAAATGGTTGTTTTAGGGCATTACGTATCGCCGTCCCCAAGCCACAAACTAAAACTGGGGGTGCGGATCTATGCTACCCTCCACGCTCTGAAACTAGGGTCTATGGGTGTTACGTATCGCTGTCCCCTAGCCCTGAACTAGGATATGGGGGCGTTACGTATCGCCGTCCCCCCAGTCCTCTACATATGCACATGTTCCCTGTCCGTCAATTCGAAACTGTTTCAAGTTACATAATGGGGTGGGTTTTTCCCTCATACCCCGAAAAACCATTAAATCACGCTTTAAAAACAATTCCGTCTCAAACATTACTTAAAACATAAATCTTCATGAAATAACTGTGATAAAAGTAATCTAACACCCTAAAACGTAAAAAAATAAGTATGTCGTAACAATAACAAAATGAAAATAAATTTTAAAAGAGTAGTGTCCAATCACTGGTTGGAAACTGGCTGACATTACCCGCTTGCTGAGAAAGAATTGAACTAAGAAACGTATTTAGAATTAGGCTAAGATTTGCTTATTCAAGTAAACATTATCACTCTATGGGTATCGTATACATATCCTGATGTAATAAGTGCATATGAGCGGATACAGAGCTTATAGGGTAACCTCTTAACGCGTTCGGGTGACACTGGGATAGTTTGAAACTGATTTGGGTCATTTTTTGATCACGCGTCGCGACGCAAAACATTGCGCGTCATGACACGAATCAACCAGAAACGCTCTGATTTTTTTTGTGCGCATCGTGACGTGTGCAACCTAGAAACAGGTCTCCATAAGCTACCCAGAACACGTCGCGATGCACGGTGATTCGCGTCGCGATACAAGGCCAAAATTTAGGCCTGAAACCAATTTCTTTATGCCCTTATGCCAAAAAAACTTCCCTTCTTCCATATTTCAACTTTCATACAACAATTATATATTCACCTATCATGCAACATCATCCTTAACATTAACTCATATCCATTCTATACACTATTTTAGTTTATACCCAAAATTTAACAAATTGGGGTTTCCACAATCTCCATTTCTTAATACTATAATCATTCAGTCATTTATCATAATCATGTCAACAATTTACTAAAATCATCAAAACTTCAAAAAATTAACAATTTTGATCAAATGCCATTACCTTATTCCTTTTGATTCTCCTTCTTGCTTGATGAATAGTTTTTTAGTATATTTGCTTCTTATCCTTTCTTCTTCTTGCTTTCTTCTTTTTTTCTTCTTTTTTCTTCTTTTTTCTTCTTATTCATTCTTTCTCTTATTCTACTTTTCTTCTTTTCTTTCTCCTTCACATTTTCTCCGTCATTTTAGGGATACATGAATAGTCCCCTTTTATACTTGGCCACTTCATAAGAAGAAAGATGTAGAAACTTGTAGAATTTACTAGAATACCCTCAGATACTATTCATCTGAAATTTTGATCAGCGTTTTTGACCTGTTTCTGATATGAATTTGGAAAAATGTTCAATGATCTCGATCTCAACTTTCCGACGATATAAAATTCATAGAAATTAGAGTTTCTACGTGAAAGTTACGGCCCCAAATACTATGGGCTGTCCGGAGTGGTACATTGTAACATCTAATACCGGATTCTCGAAGAATCTACCGATAGTCATCTCCCGAGAGCATATGTTTCCAAATATTATTTACATTTCGTCACACTCGTCTCACAGTGAAACAGTAGTTACAATCCCGGGTCCTTACAAATTCCCCCCCCTTAAATAGGATTTGTCATCGAATCATTTCTGAGGTCTAACTCGCGGGTTTTTCTTGGTTAGAGATATCTTGTAATTCTGCTATACTTATCTTTTTTACCTCTCTTTCTGCTGCTGATATAATTATTTTCATTCTGGGTGTAAAACTTTTGGAAAACTCTTGTCATACTAAAACTATTCTTACGTGTCAAAGAAATCTTATTTCTAAACCTCCAACTATTTCGCCCTTCCTTATTTCAACAATTCACATGAACTATTGTTTTAAAAAGTTTACTATGTTCGTGACTTGCTGTCCGACTTATCTTAGTCCTATTTTGATTTGAAAACCTGGATACTTCCTTTATTACGTAACTACTTAATGACTTTATAAGATATATTTTTCTACACATCTTATTGGCTCCAAATCTTAGCTGACTATTTGATCTTTTTCTTTTCTCCTTACTAAGTCTTCGTTTACTTGTGAGCTTCTCTCTTCGAGTTTTCAAATATATACCTATTGGTTTAGGACCTCTTAACTCATAACTAATATTTCCATGTACCTTTACTGCTAGTCAACGCCTTCCATACTTAGAACATCTCTTCAAGGTAGTTCCCATCGTAATACTCCTCGTAAGTCTAATCTTGTGCATTTATGCTAGAACTGTGTACTTTCCTATACTTTTGATTCCTATACTGTTACAAGCACGGTTACTATCTGCTATGCTGACTATTCCTTAGTATTATTGTAAATCTGTCGTATCATTATACACCTCTTGTTGGGAAGCGGCAGCTAGTGTGCAGCGGAAAATTAAAAATTATGATGCCGCTATCCCTTTGCCCAAGACCCATTTGTTTTGATTATTCTACAAGCCTAGGCATGTTACTATATATTCTAAGCATAAAAACTCATAAAACATGCAAAGAACATAAACCTAAACATGCTAACGATCATAAGAACTCTAATTAAAATAAAGAAAGAAAAAGACTTACTTGAACCGAAGACTCCTCCCGTCCTCCCTCCAATCTACAAGCTTTTCTCAAACTCAGAAAGCTCTTCCACGTTCCAAAGAGCCACCCAAGTGTGTGGCCTCCAAAGGTGCACACACCAAAACCAAAACTCAACGGCAAGACTACGCCTTGAGTGCACGGGTATTTTTCCTTTGGTGCTAGCCTAGGAAAATACCTCAAAACTTTTAACTTGAGATTCCTCTAGTCAATTAGACTTAAGGATCCTCAAAATCAGTGGCTTAATTACTCTTAACCTTTAGAGTTGCTCACTTATATAAACCCAAGATATGAATGGTTTTGGTGTAAAAATTTGTAAAGAATTCTTGGGGTTTTATAGGTACTCCAAGACAACAAATTAATTAAGAATCCGATGTGGGATAAATGCTAATTAAATCTTAGCCATTGGATCTTAATATAGTGGTTTAATTAGATTAAAAACCCTAATAAGAGTTTGGGCCGAATTGGAATTCAAAACAAATAAAAAATTAAAATAAAATAAATAAATAAAACACAGATTTATTTATTTATTTATTTTCCTATTCATTTTTCTAATTCCCAAAGTGCCCATATCGTCATTCATCAATCCCTAAACCACTTTGGAACCTCATAAATGATCTGTTCAATAATTAAACACATTGAACCATTTATGAACAATTCCTACAGCAATCATATATGATGTTAAATTTGTACTGTGCACTGTTAACCATTGATTTCGACTTTTTTTTGTGTGACCTTTTGGGTTCCCCTCAAGTGGACATGAAATGAATCGTGATAGTTTAATCGAACATAAATTATCCTCCGATCAGATGGTCGTTCGATTTCAATGACCAGGTTGACATCTAGCAATATGCCAAGGCCCCCAAATGAGAAGGAAAGATATATATACCCATTCTATATGCGATTTACATATAATACGGTCCCTCGCCTCACTGTATCCCCACCGTTTGACCTAGGGTATGGAAAATGTCTACCCATATAGTCAAATGTATGATGTTAATAGTGTCATGAATCGTGCTAACCCAAGAATCTCACATGATTCTTCCGCTGCGGCCACAGTCTTAAGAACTGATCACACATATCAACCCGCGAACTGGAATACTACTCTTATAAGAAAATATTATCCGAGAGAGTGGCGATTCTCTGTTGTATCTTTACAAACTTCATGTGTTTCAACAAATGACCCAATCATACCCTTATGACTGGATCTTTTGAACCGGGGAAGGAGAATGTCAAAGTTATTTGATCCACACATAAGATTGTAAAGACCTCAAGTCTAGGACTAGTCATACATCGATACATGAAAGTTCTCACAGACACATGGGATAAACACTCCATATGAAAACTTTCGGCGGTCAGTTCGATGGACACGAGCAACTTATGCATCCATGTGATACACCAAGCAGACAGATCTCCGCTAGTATCCTATGAGATCGGCTACCCCACTTAAGGGCGGATCATATCATCATGCTAGTCTCTCCGTTTTGTGAACGCCCAGATTATTCACAAAACTATGACTAGGAACGTTTGAGAGTAATGATTCTCATAAGGTGTGAAAGCCATCATCTTATTACTCCAAGGGCTTTATTACAGTATTTGATGATTCATATAATTTATGTAAGACACGTATAATAAAGATTGCCTTTTTATTAATTAATGAAAAATATTACAAATACATGTACATATAGCCCATCCATAAGTTGGGTATAGGGCATATCCCTTACAATCTCCCACTTGCACTATAGCCAACTAGTTTGAATCTGGACATCATACTTTTGGGTGTGCCTATCATGCTTTTTTTGAGTCAGCCCTTTTGTCAGAGAATCTGCAAGATTATCTTATGTGGGTATTTTCTCTATAATAACTTATTTTCTCTCAACAATCTCCATGATGAGATGAAGTCGCCTGAGTACATGCTTAGATTTCTGGTGGGACCTTGGTTCATTTGATTGAGCAATGGCGCCCATGTTATCACAGTACATCGTGACGCCATTCTTTATCGCGGGAAGCACTTCCAGCTCCGTGATGAAATTCTTTATCCAAACTGCTTCTTTAGATGCCTCAGATGCTGCAATATACTTGGCTTCAGTGGTGGAGTCCGCTGTAGTTGACTGCTTTGAGCTTTTCCAATGACAGCTCCGCCATTCAAAGTAAACAGATATCCTGTTTTGCAATCTGCTGTCATCCCTATCGGTCTGAAAGCTCGCATCACAATAACCAATGACTTTCATCTCAGAACATTCTTCGTATGTCAAAAACACATCCTTAGTTCTTCTCAGATACTTGAGGATTGTTTTGACAGCTGCCCAGTGTTGCTTACCAGGATTTTCCTGATACCTGCTCGTTATGCTAAGAGCATAAGAGAAATCAGGTCTTGTACATAGCATGGCGTACATGATCGATCCTATACTGAAGTATAAGGGATCCTACTCATACGCTCTCTATCTGAAGGAGTATGTGGACATTGCTCATTAGATAATTTGATTCCATGACAAGTAGGTAAATTATCTCTTTTGGAATCTTCCATTTTGAATATTTTCAAAAATTTATCTATGTATGTGGATTGAAAAGTCCTAACAACCTCTTAGATCTATACGGTAGATCTTAATGCCGAAGATGTAGGCTGCTTCTCTCCTCTTCAAATCTTTCATAGAGAAATTCTGAGATAACCATTGCTTGGTGGCTTGCATCATGGGAATATCATTCCCAATGATTAATATGTCATCGACATATAATACAAGAAATACAACAGCACTCCCACTACTTTTCCTGTAAACACAAGGCTCATCTAGATTTTTGATGAAGTCAAATTCTTGATTGTCTCATCAAATCTTATATTCCAACTTCTGGAGGCTTGCTTGAGTCCATAATGGATCGTTTAAGCTTGCATACTTTATTATGATCATCCTTAGATGCAAACCACTCAGGTTGTGTCATATAGACTTCCTCTATGAGGTTCCCATTAAGGAAATTTGTTTTGACATCCATCTGCCAAATCTCATAATCAAAGTGTGTAGCTAGTGCCAGTAAAATTCGAATGGACTTTATCATTGCAACAGGCGAGAAGGTTTCGTCATAGTCAATTTCTTGGATTTATCTATAACCTTTCGCCACCAACCTAGCCTTATAGGTTTGGATGTTGCCTTCTGCATCATTTTTACGCTTGTAAATCCACTTGCAGCCTATGGGTTTTATCCCTTCAGGTGCATCCACCAAGTCCCATACTTGATTCTGATACATAGAGTCTATTTCGGATTTCATGGCCTCAAGCCACTGACTGAATCAATGTCACGTATTGTTTCGTCATAACCTGGTGGGATCGTCATTATCAATGACCTGATCATGTTCCTCATCAATATGGAAACCATATCTTTCAGGCTCATATTTTCCCTACCAGACCTTCTAAGTTTATAACCTTGTGGTTGTTTTCGTTGCGTGCCCTTTTGAGGGGCCTGGGGCTTAGTTCTATGTTAGTTTATTCTTCTCGTACCTCATCGAGGTCAAGTTTACTCCCATTATATTTCTTGAGAATGAATTCATTCTCTAGAAATTTACCATTTCGTGAGACAAATGTTCTTTGTTCATTTGGGACGTAGAACACGTATGCTCTTGAGTTCAAGACATATCCTACAAATTTACATTTAACTGCCCTATCATCCAATTTGTTAGTTTGTGTTAGCTTAACATATGCGTCGCATCCCCAAACTCTTAGATAACTAAGACTAGGACGTTTCCTAGACCATAACTCATATGGTGTTTGACTAACAGTCTTGGAAGGAACTTGGTTTAGTAGTAGTGTTGCAGTTGCTAAACAAGGCCCCAAAATGAAAGAGGTAGATCCGTGCTTGGCATCATTGATCGGACCTTTCTAATAATGTCCGATTTCTCATTCGGAGACCCCATTATGCTGTGGAGTTCCCGGAGGAGTCCACTGGGAAACAATGCCATTTTCTCTCAAGTAATCTTGAAATACGTCGTTTAAGTATTCACCACCTCGGTCAGACCTTAATGACTTAATACTTTTATTAAGCTAATTTTCTACTTCAGCTTTGAAGTCTTTGAATTTCTCAAAGGCTTCATATTTGTACCGCATAAGGTACACATACCCATATCGCGAGTGATCATCGATAAAGGTAATGAAGTAGGAAAATCCACCTCTAGTGGTGACTGACATTGGTCCACATACATCAGAGTGTATGAGTTCTAATGTCTCCACTGCACGCTGTCCTTTACCTTTGAAGGGTAATTTGGTCATTTTATCAAGTAAACAAGACTCACAAGTTCCATAAGGTCCATATTTGAAGGGTCTGAAATACCCATCCTTATATAGCTTAGTTAATCTTGTTTCATTGATATGACCTAAGCGATTGTACCATAGAAGTGATTCATTGAGATTATTCGAGTTAACATTGTATATATTAGAGGTTGAACATTCTTTGTTAGTTTGTAAGACATAGATACCATTATTCAAAATACCATCTCCATATTTTATTTCATTGAAATAAATAGAACATTCATTACAACTTATTAGACATGAAAAGCCTTTATTACATAAAGAAGAAATTGAAATGATTTCTTTACTAGAGAAGGTACATAAACACAATCTTCTAAGTCTAAAACTAAACCATTCGACAAAACTAATGAATACGTTCCCACGCATAATGCAGCCAGTTTTGCTCCATTACCCATGCGTAAGTCAACCTCCCCATGACAGAGTCTCTTACTGCTTCCCAGGCCCTGCACATTGTTACACAAGTGAGTCCCACAACCGGTGTCAAGCACCCAAGTAGAAGGTTCAGAGTTTTGAGAATATAGTTCAATCATAGACAACATACCTGAAGCATTGGGCTTTTTGGCCTCTTGGGCTTCCCTAGCTTCATTGGCTTTCAAGGATCTGCAGTCTTTCTTCCAATGACCATTCTTTCCATAAAAGAAACATTTCCCATTTCCCTTTTTCTTCTCCACCTTACCATTGGGCTTTAGGTGATCTGGAGCCTTGGCCTTGGCCTTATTTTTCTTTGGGTCTCGTGGCTCCAGGTCCGTACCCGTAAGCACGACGGAGGTTTTAAGCTCCGGTTTCAAATCCTTCTCTGCTTGCTTTATCAGATTGTGCAATTTTGCTAAAGTAGCTTCTTTATGAGACAAATGAAACTGCATAATAAAGTTAGAGAAGTCTTTTGGTAATGACTGAAGAATTAGATCGTGACCTATCTCATGATCCATGATGAACCCGAGGTTGGCCAATTTTTCAATGGGGCCAATCATCTTAAGCATATGTCCACTTATAGATCCTTCCTTATACCTTGTTTGGAATAAGGCACATGACACTTGGAATCTCACGGTATGAACGTAAGTTGCATACAACTCCTTCAAGTGAAAGATGATGGTTTGAGCATCCATATCTTCGTGAGCTTTCTGAGTTCATCCTACATAGAGCCAAGCATTATGCAAAACTGCTTGCTCATCATCATCGACGTGTTTCTTCCAAGCATCAAATGTATTTTGGTCAGCATCTTCTGCGGGTTCAGGGGGAAATGGTCTTTGAAGAACATAGAAATCTTTTCTTGTCGTAAGAAAATTTTAAGGTTTCTAAACCAGTCATTGTAGTTGTCCCCTTTGGGCTTATGCTCATCAAGGATGGAACGAAATGATAATCTGTTTGCCATTTGAATGTTTGTGAAATATTTTAACCCACCTGTTAAGAGAAATGTTAAAATTAGGAATATGTTTTCATTAATGTTCATAATAACATGGGCTTTTAATATTATGAAGTTGCTCCCACTCAATTATTTTAAAATTTTAAGCAAATCGCATCAACCCCAATATGATTGATTTCTTGTGGGTAGGATACCATTATCATTATTTCACAACTCCGACTAGGGCCGGTCGTTATAAAATACGATAATTAGGTAGGTTCCTAACCAATTTATGATATAAATCATAATTCCTTGATCATTGGGTTGGGCAATCAAACATGCCATAACTTATGCTAGTCCTTGTGGACACCCAATCTTTTCCACTACATTATAAGACCACGCCTAAGGGTCGCTGCGTCTTATGACTCAGAAAAGTCAAACCATTGTCAATAGTACGATTTAGGGACAAATTGGTATTGATCAGTCTGGTAAAGCCTAGTCCTGCCAATACGGTTTAAGCTCTTTGGGTTCTATACATTACAATGGGAGGTAAATTTTAGACTTAAATTATTATTGAGGATTTTAGCAAGTTTAAGTGAATAACTGTCAAATGGATTCCTCCATTGAAAATCCCCAGAGGGAGGGTGGAGCGAACTCTCTTAAATACCCTTACCTCTTAGGCTCTTATTGCCTTGGTGACATGAATAAACAATAGATCCTCCAAATTAGTCCAACACTTTAAATATGCTTTAAGGTAAGCTTTGAGTACATGATTATCTAGATGTGTTCACAGCTTTTCCTTTGGCTATAAAAAGGTAGTGAGTGAAGGAAGACACCAAATCATTATCTAACTCTAGTTAATACCTTTGGTTAAATTAACTTTAGTTTGGAAAGTTTTATTAACGCTTTAGTCCCACCATACTTGTATCTTTTATAATGTCTTTTATTATAAACAAGTGATTTATATTTATTAGCCTTAAAGATAATAAATCTCTAAGTTCATCATGGAATAATTACTTAGCTAAGGATAAGTAATACACTATCTATTTCCTTAGAAAGTCTCTAGATGCTTACACCCTAAAATAATCATGCCAATTCTAATCATACATAGAATCATCAAGCATATGAGTTCTAATATGTTGGAATTATTTTAGGCATTAAATAACTTTGATTAATATTTAATTATGATATTGTATTTTATTTTATTCAAATAAATTTACTATTCACGTTTTTTTATAGATGCGTTAACTTTAAATGCAATATCACAATTCAAAACTTAACCAAATCATGCAAAACTTGTACCTAAAAGTAAGTTCATGGTGTTAGCTTTCCAACAAGCTTTTACACACCCAATTTCGAGTTCAAATGAGAGAGAACTAATCAAAACAAAAATGGCGCTCTGATACCACTGTTGGGAAGCGGCCTCTAGTGCGCAGCGGAAAATTAAAAATTATGATGCCCCTATCCCTTTTGTTGGAAAGTTATGACCCATAGCGTCACTATTTGTAAAAGACATTGTGTTTTTGTAAAAATTAATTATGTAGCAATGGAAATTGCCTTTTATCATTTCGTAATTAGATTACTTAAATGTGTGAATGATGAAAGTCCTTATGATTAGTTCCAGATTGATAAGATATGAGACAGTATCAATCCATAAATGTTTAATCATTAAATATCCCTAGTCGTAGTATTATCGAGACTGGACATCGACAATGCGGAATAGACTAGTATTGCACTTGTGCGTGTTATGGAAGCGTAACAACATAATTCTCATGTATTTAAGTATTGGATACTTATGCAAGTGTGATAGCAGGTTGTGTTTTACCGATGGTACGGAAAACAGCTTCGCTCTGGATGACCTCGCATAATCCCATTGGTAGTATGACTATGTGTCTATGGGAATCCGCATCAGGGTAGGTGTATTTGGTCTTAACCTGAGACTTGCATCGCTAGTACTTGCCACAATCAATACGCTTTGGTTTTGGTCGTCCAGGACTTTAACAGGTTCTGTGTACGCCTCTTCTGGGTTTATTGAGAATCGTAATGTATTGGATGTGATGTCAAGACAGAAGTATCACTTCAGTCATATGGAGATGATGATCACGCAGGGATACATAACTGGTTCTCTAAGGGTTGCAACCATCGGGATAATATGACTAGGTCATGATTATCCGATAATAAATAGACTAGTTGCTAGTGATCCGATATATGCTTCGTACGGGACATACACTATTCCAGCCCCAGGCCTTGCATGTGACATCCGATACTGGATCGCAATATGCAATACTACGTATACTACGCCTGATATAGATCATATATTCCATTAAGAATATTTCTAGAGAATTGGGTAGGCATGACGCTTTGCTAGAAGCCAACCTTGTCTCGTAAATCGGTAAAACGTAGTACTTGGTATGTAAGTGTTCGAATAGTCCGACGACCAGATTTACTGCCAACATATCCAGGGATCTCTTGGGTCGCTTCCCGAAGATTCACCGATGACGTATGATTCGAGCATAATTAATCTGAGATTAATTGCAGAGATAATTTATCTGGGATAAAGTACAATTTGAAGAGAGAGAAAGATTAATTTGGAATTAATCGATAAAATAATATATTTGATATATTAAACGAAATTAGATTTTGACGCGAAATTAAAATTAGATTTTAATTCGGGCAAACGAGTTAATTTAGAATTAATTCGTTAGCGACGTGAATAGTAATTTTTCTATGCATAATTATTTAATTAAATTCAATTTAATTACGTCGCGACGGAAGTTCGTTAATTCGGAATTAGCGAACCCGAGCTCGGGAGTGTTTGCGGCCCACTCGCATTTGGAATCGAGTGGGGCCCACATGTCACATCACATGTCACTTCATATGTCACCTTTAGTTGCTTTTGGTTGATGTGTTTAGGTGGAGTTGGTGGAAACTTGGTTTACACTCCAATTTGAAAGCTTTGAGTGACATATACCTAATACACTTTTGGTATATCAAATTAATAGATTTTGGAAATCATTTTGACAAGCTTCACTCTTCTCTCTCTTTGACCGAAACCTTGCAAAGAAACTCTCCCCATTTTTCTTCTTCATCACCGAAATTTTGAAGGAAGAAATAGAAGAATTTTGTTGCATAATTTTTCATAGAGCTAACACTCATCAAGGAATCATACAAGGTGTTAGGGAAACTAATTCAAGAGCTTGGAATCCACAAAAGCTTGGATCTTGGACAACATTTCTTAAAGAAGTACCTTGGCCGAATCTTGGAGCAAAATTTTATTGTTTGATGCATCCATAAACCGATCAATGTAAGTGTGTTTCCGCCACTATTCTTTGTTATTCATTCACATTTTATGCTTGATTTGATCTTGGTATTAAACCTAGAAACCCAACACCTTTGCCCAAGACCCATTTGTTTTGATTATTCTACAAGCCTAGACATGTTACTATATATTCTAAGCATAAAAACTCATAGAACATGCAAAGAACATAAACCTAAACATGCTAACTATCATAAAAACTCTAATTAAAATAAAGAAAGAAAAAGACTTACTTGAACCGAAGACTCCTCCAGTCCTCCCTCTAATCTACAAGCTTTTCTCGAACTCAGCAAGCTCTTCCACGTTCCAAAGAGCCACCCAAGTGTGTGGCCTCCAAAGGTGCACACACCAAAGCCAAAACTCAACGGCAAGACTACGCCGTGAGTGCACATGTATTTTGCCCTTGGTGCTAGCCTAGGAAAATACCTCAAAACTTTTAACTTGAGATTCCTCTAGTCAATTAGACTTAAGGATCCTCAAAATCAGTGGCTTACTCTTAAAATTTAGAGTTGCTCACTTATATAAACCCAAGATATGAAAGGTTTTGGTGTAAAAATTTGTAAAGAATTCTTTGGGTTTATATAGGTGCTCCAAAGACAACAAAATTAATTAAGAATCCGATGTGAGATAAATGCTAATAAAATCTTAGCCATTGGATCTTAATATAGTGGTTTAATGAGATTATAAAACCCTAATAAGAGTTTGGGCCGAATTGGAATACAAAAAAAAAAAAAAAAACGCAGATTATTTATTTATTTATTTATTTTCTAATTCATTTTTTCCATTTCCCAAAGTGCCTTATCGTCATTCGCCAATCCCTAAACCACTTTGGAACCTCATAAATGATATGTTCAATAATTAAACACATTGAACCATTTGTGAACAATTCCTACAGCAATCAAATATGCTGTTAAATTTGTACTGTGCACTGTTAACCATTGATTTTGACTTTGTTGTGTGTGACCTTTTGGGTTCCCCTCAAGGTGGACATGAAATGAATCGTGATAATTTAATCGAACATAAATTATCCTCCGATCAGATGGTCGTTCGATTTCAATGACCATGGTTGACATCTAGCAACATGCCAAGGCCCCCAAATGAGAAGGAAAGATATATATACCCATTCTGCATGCGATTTACATATGATACTGTCCTTCAACTCATTGTATCCCCACCATTTGACCTAGGGTATGGAAAATGTCTACCCATATTGTCAAAGGTATGATGTTGGTAGTGTCATGAATCGTGTTAACCCAAGAATCTCACATGATTCTTCTGCTGCGGCCACAGTCTCAAGCACTGATCATACTTATCAACTCACGAATTGGAATACTACTCTTATTAGAAAATATTATCCGAGAGAGTGGCGATTCTCTGTTGTATATTTATAAACTTCATGTGTTTCAACAAATGACCCAATCATACCCTTATGACTGGATCTTTTGAATTGGGGAAGGAGAATGTCAAAGTTATTTGATCCATACATAAGATTGTAAAGACCTCAAGTCTAAGGACTAGTCATACAATCGATACATGAAAGTTCTCACAGACATATGGGATAAACACTCCATATGAAAACTTTCGGTGGTCAGTTTGATGGACACAAGCAACTCATTCATCCATGTGATACATCAAGCGGATGGATCTCCGCTAGTAGCCTATGAGATCGGCTACCCCACTTAAGGGCGGATCATATCATCATGCTAGTCTCTCCGCTTTGTGAACGCCAAGATTATTCACAAAACTATGACTAGGAACGTTTGAGAGTAATGATTCTCATAAGGCGTGGAAGCCATCATCTTATTACTCCAAGGGCTTTATTACAGTGTTTGATGATTCATATAATTTATGTAAGGCACATATAATAAAGATTGCCTTTTTATTAATTAATGAAAAATATTACAAATACATGTACATATAGCCCATCCATAAGTTGGGTATAAGGCATATCCCTTACACCTCTGTTATTGTTTATCCGGTATCTAAACTATTACTAGCTTTTCTCCTAATATCTTTGCCTCATATCCGGCTTTATCCTATAACTGAACTCCTGTGATCTATGTTTCTGTCTTTTTATTCGCAGGGGTATCAACTTCTACAATTCTCTGATTATGTCTATGGCTATCTCTTTTGCCTTCCATGAATGCTTACTAGATCTTCTCTCTTAATCATTTCTCATAGACTATCTTTCTTCTAAACCTTTTTATCTTTTCTCTTGCTCTGTTATATTTCTGGGACTTGTCTGGCCTATGTCTCTGCTTCCCTATTCGAAAGATGTCATCTCTCATATGTCTTTAGTCATGTTTAATGTTGTTCTTTTATATCCTCGTTACTGTTTAACTAGTATTTTCTCTCTTCATTGTTTCATCTAGATAACTTTTCTTCTAAATCTCTCACTTAGAACTATTTCCTCCTTTATTCTGTTCTTGTAGTATATCTAAAGGTTTTCTTATTCCAACCTCTTTCAGTTATGCATTCTCTTGATTCTGTGAATGTCTTGAGACGAACTTTAAACTCTATCTTCGTTGTTACTATTAACGAGGGTTGGGAGGGCGGGAACTTATCTTGAGGTTTTTCTGTTTATGGTGATCTGGTGGCATATATTCGTTATCTATGAGTCTAGGATTCTCGTGCTTACATGTCTAGTGTCTTTTCCTACTACAGGGCACTACTACTAAAACTGTCTGGTTTTCCTTTATCCACTTTACTCCTGATCATCTTCAACAATCGATCTTTCCACCTCTTCTGTGATATCCATTTAGAGCCATGCTCTTTAACAATTCCTCGTACTACCTCTGCACCCATTCTTGTTTAGTCTCTAATGTTTAACCCTCTCGATTCGTTATTTCCTTCCTCTGAGTACTGCTATACTCTCTTTACTATTCTTCCTTAAGAAACTCACTCTGCTACATAAGTTCCTTTCTTGTCTCAGTTCCTTGAACTCCTTACACCTTTACTTTCTTGAAAACTTTATCAACCACGATTATTTAGGACATCTTCTACTGAATCTTTAGTTCCAGTATTACCTTTTACTTAGTCTTTTCTTTTTTAATACCATGAGAATTTTCATAAGTTGTTGACTACATTCCTGAAAATCGTTCTCCCTCGTTTCTACATACTTCTAAGTCTTACTTCTTTAAGGGTCCCTTGGTTCAATGGTTTCTTCCAGACCTAGCTCAGCTTATCATGGCTTCAAACTATTCTATCTTATGCTTATTATCTGGTTTCATTGGACTCATCAATTTGGCTGATAGCCATATAGCAAAACATCTACTAGGCTTCTAAGTTGAGGAGTGAGCTTATACATTACATAAAGATCTACAAATACGCATTTCTGCTTTACACTTAAGCTCAGTGATGATCTGGTTAGGTGTTTGCATGCTTTTTTAGAATCGAGATTTCTAGAAGGAAGGGTCGTCGTTCATTCTACATCAACCTGATCAACTACTCCATTACTTAGGGTTTTACTGACTATCCTTGTTACTTCTCGCATCCTTCTTATCATTTGCATATCCTATTTTTTTGTTCTACGTTTTGCTGCCAATGCTAGTGGTGTTTCGTTCTCCTAACTACTTTCTAGATCTCTGCTCTCAGTTCTTACTTTAAATCTTAACTTTGGCACTATGTTCTACTGCCATACTGTTACTCGTGTCATTTCTTGAATAGCTCAGACCTCTCGGGCCTTATTCTTTATACTTTTACAGATTTCTTCCAACTTGGGCTGATCTATGGGTCCTACAACATTTGATCTATCTGTGGACTCCTACAATCTTGCAAACCTCGCTCTAACTTACCTTAATCTTTGGTAACCTGGGTTATCTTCTTTATATCCTCGAAACTTCCTTAATCTCTTTCTAGGTAATTTACCTTCCTATATCTTTCCATTTCTGAACTCTCGTTGAGTTTCTTACGGTCACCTATATATATATATATATATACTGATAGGGACTAGGGCAACATCCAACGCCTTGATAGGTCTCGGTATCCTTGTTCTGGTACTTTATGTCCTGATAGGGTCTATTTCTGATGTAAGTTAGGTATGAGGTAGGCTCTGTCAGGACGACTTCCTTAACAAGTATGACTAAGTGGTTAAAATCTGGATAACTTAAGAACTTGTCTCCATCAGATTGCCTGAGATAAGGTAACTAATCGTTTTTGTTTATGATCTTTTTTTGCCTGCTTGTGGGCCTAGGTTTGGGTCTGGAAATCTGGAGTTTTCTAGGTCCTTTTAGCATCTCTCATCTGTGGGAACCCCCTAGGCTAATCTCTATCTCTTGTTCATTTTTATCCTTCTGTCTATTCCTCGTTGCTAGGAAAAATTCACTGTCTTTATTAGGCACTTGAGGCTCTCAAATCTATTTTAAAGAAATTTATAAAGAGGGAAGAAATCTTACGTTTACTAGGAACTTTAATACTTACTCGGGCTCTTTCTATTCTCTTTACTACTATAGATTTTGTATCTCTGCCTTATAGCTGTTCTTAGTCATTCGGGGGGCTCGCTATCTATATGAAGCATTCGAGAGTTATTAGATCAACTGAAAGAATTTTTGAGAAGGAAAGGAATCTTACTTGGAAGTAAAGGACTTTACTTAGGTCTACTCGGTATTTTTACTATCGAGATAATATGACAAGGTCATGATTATCCGATTAAAGAGACTAGTTGCTAGTGATCCGATATATGCTTTGTACGGGGTATACACAATTCTAGCCCCGGGCCTAGCATGTGACTTCTGATACTGGATCGCAATACGCAATACTTGGTATACTACGCTTGCTATAGATTATGTATTCCTTAAAAGAATATTTCTGGAGAATTAGGTAGGCACGGTGTTTTGCTAGAAGCCAACCATGTCTTGTAAATCGGTAAGAATGTGGTACCAGGTACGCACGTATTTGGATAGTCCGACGACCGGATTTACTGCCTACATATCCAGGGATCTCATGGGTCGCTTCCCGAAGATTCACCGATGACGTTTGACTCGAGCAAAATTAATCTGGGATTAATTATAAGAGAGAGAAAATTAATCTATGATTAATTACAGCAAAAATTTATCTAGGATAAAATTCGATTAGAAGAGAGAGAACGATTAATTTGGAATTAATTGATTAAATAATATATTCGATATATTAGTTGAAATTAGATTTCAACGCGGAATTAAAATTGGATTTTAATTCGGGCGAACGAATTAATTTAGAATTAATTCGTAAGCGACTTTAATAATAATTTTGCTAGGCATAATTATTTAATTAAATTAGATTTAATTATGTCGCAACGGAAAATTCGTTAATTCGGAATTGAACGAACCCAAGCCCGAAATGTGTTTAGCGGGCCCACTCGAATTTTGAATTTAAAGTAGGGCCCACCAAATCACATCACTAGTCAACTTTATCAAACTTTTGGTTGATAGAAGTTGGTGGTTAGTTGGTAGCTTGTAAATCACACAAGCTTGATTTGTGAAAGACTAATACCAACTTTGGATTTTTGGTAATAGGTAATTGTTTTTGGAAAACCAATTACACAACACAAACAACTCTCTCATCTCCATTTTTTTCTCCAAAAGCCGAGAGCCTCCTTCTCCTCCATTGAGATTTTGTTGCAAAATTTCAAGAGAGCTAGCACTTCCAAGAGTCAACCAAGGTGTTAGGGAAATTATTCCCAAGAGTTTGGAACACAAGGAGAAGCTTGGAGCTATTCAACAACCAAAAAGTTTTGAAATCCATACATCCATCCAACCGAGCAATGTAAGTTTTTCCGCAACTTCTTTTAGTATTCACATGAATCATAACTTAGAAGATCCTTGGCATGTTCTAGGAACCCCAACAATGGTATCATGAGCCAATTCTAAGCATGAAATGAACTTAGGGTTTATATATTTTAATTTGGGGTTTTTGTGATTTGAGCATGATTTCTTCAAATTAATTGTTTGGTTGAGCATGATTGATGATGAATTAGATTTATGCATCTTAAAATTTGAGAAAATGAATTGGATAAATTTTCCCCTAAATTCTTTACATTGGCCGAATATATGTCCCTAAATATATCATGGTGATTTTTTGATTTTAAACCATTGGATGTGTTTAAAGCATGATGAGTATATTGATTTGTGATTAATTGGATTTAAATCAAAATTGGATATGCAATTTTGCATATTGCCGTGAGTTGAGAAGCATGGAATTGATTGATTTAGCTTCAATTTGTGTTGGACATAAGTTGATTAATTAAAGCATGATTAATTAGATAAATTGGTGCTTTGGAAATTTTAATTTAACTAAATAATTATGGCTAATACACTTTAATTAAGATTAAATCTGAAATTTAGAATTTTGTATTAATTAAAATAAGCCATTAATTTTGAATTGGGCTAATATTGTTGTATTTGGGCTTAATGTGCTTGGTTGGGCCAAGTTGGTTTAAGACAATTGGATTGGATCCAAATGTTAGTGTTCCTAGAACATGCCAAGGATCTAATAAGCATGAAAACAAGTGATTAAGATAATTATAAGTTGCGGAAATACTTACAACGAACAGATTTGAGCTTTTAAAAAAATTTGAGAAAAGAACTCCAAGTTCCAAGCTTTGAGTGATGATTCCAACTCTTGAAGATGTTTCCCTATCACCTTTGTTGACTTGCTTAAGTGCTAGCTTTGTTGATTTGAAACAAAATCCAAAGAGAGATAAAGGAGAAGCTCACGCCCAAGGCTAAGAGTATTAGGGTTTATTTTGTTCAACTTGTGTAAATGATGTAGATATTTGCTTTTTGGTAAAAACCCTTTTACCCTTTTCACCAAAACTTGGTAGTTGGGTAAATGGTTTTACCAAAACCATTACAAGGTGGTTGGGTGGTTGGTGGCTTGGCATAAATGCCAACTACCCTCCACCTACCACACATGTGAAGTGGGCCCTACTATTTGAATTCAAAATTCAAATATCTCTACGAACATTTGCCGCGGCTTAGTTCCGTTTAATCCGATTAAACGAACTTTCGTCGCTAAATAATTAAATCTAATTTAATTAAATAACGATGCCTCGCAAATATATTACGAACGTCGATTACAAATTAAATCTAAATTAATTCATTCATTCCTATTAAAGTCCGACTTTAATTTCGTAATGAAATCCAATTTATATTAATATATCCTATATATTAATCTTAGCCCATTCGAATAAATTAAATAGAAAAATCAAATTAACTATTAAATTTATTTTACCGATTAATTTCAAATTAATCGTGTTCTCTCTCTACCGAACACATTTAATCCCAGATTAAATAAAGCCCCAATTAATCCCAGATTAATTTTCTCTCTCTAAATTAATCCCATATTAATTCTAATTTAAGTCAACTGTCATCGGTGAATCTTTGGGAAGTGACCCAAGAGATCTCTGGATATGTTGGCAGTAAATCCGATTATCGGACTATCCGATAAAGTAAGTACGTCGTACCACGTGCTTACCGATTTACAAGACATGGTTGGCTTCTAGCAAAGCACCGTGCCTACCCAATTCTTCAGAAATATTCTTACTGGAATATACAATCTATGTCAGGCGTAGTATACGTCGTATTGCGTATAGCGATCCAGTATCAGATGTCACGTGCAAGGCCTGGGGCTGGAAAAGTGTCTGCCCCATACGAAGCACATATCGGATATCAAGCAACTAGTCTCTTTGAATCGGATAATCATGACCTTGTCATATTATCTCGATGGTTGCAACACTATAGAGAACTAGTTCTGAATCCCTGCGTGATCATCATCTCCATATGTCTGAAGTGATAATTCCATCTTGACATCACATCCATTACACTACGATTCTCAATAAACCTAGAAGAGGCGCACACAGAACCTGTTAAAGCCCTGGACGACCAAAATGAAAGTTTACCGATTGTCGCAAGTACTAGCGATGCAAGTCTCAGGTTAAGACCAAATACACCTACCCTGAAAAGGACTCCCATAGACACATATACATACTACCAACAGGATTCCGTGGGGTCTATCCAGAGCGAAGCTGTTTTCCGTACCATCGGTAAAACACAACCTCCTATCGTACTTGCATAAGTATCCTATACTTAAACATATGAGAACTGTGCCGTTATGCCCTCACAACGCGCACAAGTGCAATACTAGTCTATTCCGCATTATCGATGTCCAGTCTCGATAATACTACGACTAGGGATATTTAATGATTAAACCTTTATGGATTGATACTGTCTCATATCATCTCAATCCGGAACTAATCATAAGGACTTCTACCATTTCTATATCAAAGTAAATAAAATACGAAACGGTAAAAGGCAATTTCATTACTACATAGTTAATTTTGTACAAAAACACAATGTCTTTTACAAACAGTGACACTATGGGTCATAATTGTCTAACAATCTCCCACTTGGCCTGTAGCCAGTCACTCAAGCATCTAACACCTGAACTATGTATATGTTCTCAAACTTCTGCTGTGAAATAGCTTTCGTCAGCGGATCTGTAATGTTATCATCTGATGCGACCTTCTCGATCTTCACATCGCCACGATGTATGATCTCACGAATCAGATGGAAACGTCGAAGAAAATGCTTGGATCGTTGATGAGACCGTGGTTCCTTAGCCTGCGCTATAGCCCCGTTATTATCACAATACAATGGAACGGGGTCAGCTGCTAACGGAACTACTCCTAATCCAATTAGGAATTTTCGGATCCAAACTGCTTCCTTTGCTTGCTGTCGGCTGTAGCAATGTACTCCGCTTCTATTGTTGAATCGGCAACAGTATCTTGCTTGGAAGATTTCCAGCTCACTGCTCCGTTATTCAAACAAAATATGTACCCGAATTGCGACTTGTAGTCGTCTTTATCGGTTTGGAAACTTGCATCGGTATACCCAATTACCTCAAGTTCTCCATCTCCATAGATTAAGAAAGCATCCTTAGTTCTTCTAAGATATTTAAGGATGTTCTTAACCGCCATCCAGTGACCATCACCTGGATCGGCCTGATAACGACTACACATGCTCAAAGCATACTAGACATCATGTCGCGTACATATCATGGCATACATGATCGATCCGACTGCCGAGGTGAACGATATCCGACTCATGTTGTTTCTCTCATCTTGAGTTTTAGGACACATGTCCTTAGATAGAGTGATGCCATGTGACACTGGTAACAGTCCCCTCTTGGACTGATCCATGTTGAATCTTTTCAACACTTTGTCAATGTACGTGCTCTGGGAGAGTCCAAACAGCTTTCTAGATCTATCCGGTAGATCTTTATTCCTAGAATATAAGCTGATTCTCCCAGATCTTTCATGGAGAATTTTAATGAAAGCCAAGCTTTCCGATGTTAACATGGGAATGTCATTGCCCATAAGCAATATATCGTCAACATAAAGGACAATAAAAGTCAGTGCTCTCCCACTAACCTTCTTGTATACATAAGGATCATCTTCATTTTGAATGAAATCATATTCTTTTATGATCTCATCAAAACGTTGGTTCCATGACCGCGATGCTTGCTTCAGTCCATAAATGGACCGATTTAACTTACAAACCTTGTTTGCAAGTTTAGGCACGATAAAACCGTCAGGCTGTTACATATAAACATCCTCCAAAAGGTTTCCGTTAAGGAAACCGGTTTTAACGTCCATCTGCCATATCTCGTAATCGAAATATGCAGCAATAGCAAGCATTATCCGAATGGATTTAATCATGGCAAGGAGTGAGAAAGTTTCGTCGTAATCGACACCATGTCGTTGATGATACCCATTGGCTACAAGCCTAGCTTTGTACGTTTGTACGTTGCCATCCATGTCGGTCTTCTTCTTGAAGACCCATTTGCAACCAATAGGCTTTACGCCTTCTGGGCATCAACCAGTGTCCAAACTTGGTTGGTGTACATGGATTCCATTTCAGACTTCATGGCTTCTTGCCATAAAGCGGAATCGATATCTTGTCTGATCTTCCTCATACGTAGCCGATTCAGTATCCTAATGAGATTAATATCTACATGAGGTGAGATCAGAAACCCATACCTCTCAGGTTGTATCCTGACTCTCTCCGACCTACGCGGTCCTTGTGTGATAGAAGATTGTGGTACAGTCTCATCCCGAATGGACTTTTCTTGTTCCGTTGAGGATTCTATGCCAGGAACAGTATCACTCCGATTTTCATCAAGTTCTACTTTCCTCCCACTAACCACTGCATTTAGGAATTCCTTCTCGAGGAAAACCGCATGTAGAGCAACAAATACTTTGTTCTCTCGTGGGTGATAGAAGTAATATCCTTTGGTTTCCCTAGGATATCCTATGAATAGGCATTTATCCGACTTGGGCTCAAGTTTGGTACCTTTCAAACGTTTGACGTATGCCCAGCATCCCCAAATCTTCAGGAATGAGAAACCCGGTTTCTTTCCTGTCCATATCTCATATGGTGTATGTTGTACAGACTTTGACGGAACCTTATTCAAAATAAGAATTGAACTATTTAATGCATATCCCCAGAAGGAAATAGGTAGCTCAGTGCGACTCATCATAGACCTTACCATGTCCAACAAAGTTCGGTTTCTCCGTTCGGACACACCGTTTAATTGCGGTGTTCCAGGAGGAGTCCACTGTGAAAGAATGCCATATTCTTTCAAGTAATCTAGAAACTCATTGCTCAAGTATTCGCCACCACGGTCTGACCGTAATGTCTTATACTCTTGCCAGTCTGTTTTTCAACTTCGTGTCGAAACTCTTTGAATTTCTCAAAAGTTTCCGACTTGTGT